>BPLR01006135.1:0-125146 GCA_021605095.1 Caerostris extrusa | reverse complement strand
CCTGGGAATCTGTAGAACTGAAGAGAAGTCTGGAAGCGGCAGTGTTTCTCAAAGAAGAACTTCAAGATACTGCGGAGACCACTATCTCAATGCTCTACTGACCATCTTTTATGAAGAGGGTATTGAAAATGTTCAATGGTTCGTCCACCGGTATGACAAATTTTTCAAAATTGCGGTGACTTTGTGAAAATGTAGCATGAATTTTATTATTCACGTTTGTATTTAATGCCCATTGAATGTTTAAGAAGAATGGCCCTAGTATCTAAATATATTTTTAACGTTCATTTATTTTATTTTAGTTATTTATTATCAAATGTTAGACATTCTTAAGTCGTTCTTGGTCGAACGACTTAGTTTTCGACTTAAAACTTAAGTCGACTTAGGGAAGACTAAGTCGTTCTCCAATGAAGATTAGCACATTCGGTATTATCCAGGTTACACCCACATTGCTCCATCATACTTTAAACAAGCACACCCGGAAATAATTTCTAATAGAATCATCTCACTCTTGCAATTCAAAGAGAAAAGGATTTTCAAACCTATGAATTTATCATGACTATCCCAGCATACATAGAAGAATTCCAATTCGCCTTCGCAAAGTTAAGTTTCAAGCCCAATTCCACCAGACCACAGTGGCCTCGAATTCAATTGCCAAAACAAAACTTTTATTGGCATGAATAAAATATTGTACGCAAATTGATAAATCCTCGACTTTCATCGAATGAGAAAATTGGCAAACGAAATCTCATCGCAAAAAATTGCAAATTGGCTAAATAAAATTGCAAATAAAATCGTACAAAATTGTAAATTAAATTGTTACACATATTGCCACAATCGATTTGCGATTGTGCCAATACGCGTAAAAGCGTCTCGCATCGATAATCAAGTTGCCTGGTGGGAGTTTCGGGTTTTCGCCCATTCGACACATAAATTCAAGGCAATATCCTCTAAATCTTAGGGAAAGCACTGTCCACTTGTATTCGGAAAGCATTGTTCTCGCGGGGACATACATAAGTGGTACATGATCACTGATGTTCAACAAAAAACATACAACATTAAATAAAAATTAATCTTGTGATTGTACCATTATTTTGATCTATTAATTCAAATCATTCAAAAAAAATGCAAAAACATGTTTGTGACATCTATTATAAATGATATGAATAAAAAAGAGCAAAAGAAAAAAACGATATTTTTATAGAAATTACAATTTGAAAATTATGTATTTATCCTCAAAGCTTAAAAAAAAATCACTTTTAAAAATCATTTGAAACATTTTATAAAGAGGAATGTAAAGAATAAATAATTCAACCCACCACTCCTTTGAAAAACCACAGATTCCAATAAAATACAAAGGTAACTTTTCGTTTTTTAGCCTAAACGACCGAAAGATTTTTTTCCCTCAGTTGCCAGATCCGACAAACAAATAACAAAGATCGTCTGCTCTTCAAGAAAAGAAGAATGAGTAAAACTCTAAATACGAAAGAGAACAATGTAACAATATCGTTGAATACATGCATAAAAGCGGACACATTGTGATATTGAAATAGTTGCTATATTTAGAGCTCAGAAATAATATTTCGTGAAAAGCAGATGCATTATTTTCGGACAGACAATGCCGTGGATATTTGTTACAAGGTTGTGGTTTTCTATCTATTGTTTACTTTTATTCTGAATTTGTTAGCCAAATGGATCGAAAAGCGATCTATTATGTAACTTTTACTGATTCTTGAAATTGCCACAAATAGCATACTGTCAATGATTGCTTAGAAAATAAAAAGAAAATTCTTTTTTTTTTTCTAAAAACTCCCTTTTTTAAATATGCTTTCCCTAAATAACTCCTTTTTATTACAATTTTTTAAATGTGCCTTTTATGAACTTTTCTTAAAATTCTTGCACAGATGTTTCTGTTACAGAAAACTTCTTTATAATCATAAAAAATCCAATTCTTCCCAGAGTTTTAAAATAGGATATAGCAATTTTGGTTGTGAAGTTACTGAAAAATTCTAAAAAGAAAGCCAGTATAGAAAATTTATGAATTAAAACAATTTTAAAAAAGTTTAAGAAAATAGTTTTTTTAAAAAAAAATCTTAAGTGATATAATGAATTTTCGATTTATTATATAATTTATTTCAAACTACAGGAGTTTTTAGAAAAAATGAAGAAGAAAAAGTTATTCTCAAATTATATCACATTATAAAATTAATTAATAATGAAACAACTGACATGTAAATAAAAAATATATTTCTTCAAATTTTGAAATTTAAGTTTGTTATTAATAATAGAAAACTATTTAGTTTGTTATTAATAATATAAAAACTATTTAGTTTGTTTGTTATTAATAATATAATTCCATTTAATAAAAAATGAGTATATAAATTAAAAATGTTTAATCGTTATCAAAGTTAATATTTGCCAATAATAATCTAATTTTTAAGCAAAATATAAATTCATAATAGTTTAAATAAATTTTTAATTCGCTTATTCGAAGTTAATAATAACATAATTTAAATAAATAATCAACTTTATAAATTAATTTTTAAAAACATACTGACAGTGCAATAATATAATACTTTTTATTAAATAAATAAATTTATTAAAAATAAATGTATGTAATTAATATAAATTTATTTGGAAACATATTCAAATTTAATTATTTTTATTCAAATAAATTATTCTTTTTCTTTGTGATTTTTAATTTAAGTTTTTTGTACTTTTCAACGAGTAACCCTTCATTTAATTCCGTCCATTTATTATTTATTCCTTCCATTTTTTAAATCCATTTATTTATTTTCTTCCTATAATTTTTTATAATGATACGTTTTATACCGTAATTCATCCATTTTAAAATAGAACATATACGTAATAAGATAAACTACTTTAATTTAAAAATATTACACATATAAAATTACGGCCATGCAAATGAATACATTTTAAATGTTAAAATAATCGCTTACAGTTTAAAATGCGCTTTAAAAATACTTATGTAAGAAAGGCTAAATGAAATTCAGATAAAATTTATGTATCACCGACAAATTCAATGAAGTTTATGTTGGACCTAATCCAACATATTTAAAAATATAATCGATCTTATCCATTTTTTGAATATCAAATAAACTATCTTCAATAAATTCTGGAATACTTGAGAACTCTATAACGATGAATACGCCATGGTTCTAAAAACTTGTAATAATTTAAAATTTTTTAAGCATTTTAGAAAAACCCAAAGACATTCTAATAAAAATGCAATGAAACCCATCTTGCCCAACTCTGTTGTCCAACAAATTCCACAACACATTGCTTAACCTATCTGTTTTCTTCATATCAATTAAAGCGCGACAGTACTTGCGAACCCAGAAACGATAAAGTAGATATTTTATCAGAGGTGGTACCATCCGGATCTCGAGCATTGTCTTACAAGAAGGCGCGGGAAGATAAACTGCTGAAAGACGACAACCTGCATCCCAATTTCACCCAACCAAAGTGAGAACCATAAATTTCGCCACCAACAGACGCCGATAAAAAAAAAGGAAGAAGCAATCGACCCTCCCTTTTTCAGTAGGGTAATTTAGCAATGGACTGAAAGAAATTGGTTTACTTAAGCATCCCGATAGTAATCGAGCACTGAAAGAAGAAACCACGTGAAAGGTCGGAATTCTGCGGACTGAATAATTGCCCCCTTGGTGTTTGCACTTCTCTCAGATAACAGGGTATGGCTTTGGATAACAGGTGTTAAAAGCCCAGAGTCATCCTCTCTTTTTAGGATGCTTTTATGAGATGGTCTGAAAATCTTCGGCTTCCAGCAAGATTGGAATGGCACCAATGATCTTTCTGGGTCCATAAACGTGACATCCGTTCGAAGCGTGACATCTTTTTTATAGCCATCTATGGATCAGTATATAAAGTTATTTACGAGGCATTATAAACAACACTTGCAAATCGAGTTCACAAATTCACACTAATCCACTGTAACTAAATCATTTTTATTCGAAACTTTATGTTTTATATCAAACATTTACTATAGCCTTTTTTAAAAAATAATCAAAGAGATTCTGCAAGATCTTTCTACAATAAATTTTTACTTGAATTATGAATTCTTATATATATATAGCAATGATGTAAATCAAGTCCATTTGCTACTCCGATACTCCGCTAGTTAAACTCCATTATATAATAATAGCGATAAGATGATTTAAAATAATTAAATAAATAAATTGCAATAATACTCGCTGTCGTTGGGGGGATGGAAGAACACAAATTCGCTAGATGATTTATAATAATTATATTGGATTATATTTCAGGGTTATAATAATAATCGCAATCGTTGGATAATGGAAGAACACAAAATCGCTTAAATGAACTATCCTATCCTATTATATCCTACCGATATAATCTCACAGATAGAATATTGTCGAATAATCATGTTTATAAATACATAATTAGTATAATTTAAATTTTTTAATTGAATTTATTCTTAAAAACATTATAAACCTTGAAGAGTTATGTAAATGCAAAGAATACAAATTCTTATTTGATTAAATTCAAAAATGAAGTTTATTTTTAAACCATTTAATGCTATTAGTATTACCTATATTTTCATTTAATGAATATAGTTTAAAAAGTGCATGGAAAATATTTTATGGAAAACATTAAAACGAAAAATACATAAAATTTAAACCTGCAATAAAAGATTAATAATAAGAAGAAATTATAAATAACTTAATGATGTCTGTAATCAAAGTAATTATTTTCATAGAAAAAAATGAATTTCATGTTGGGAAAATGTACTAAAATAATCCAAAATTAACAAGTACTAGATTTGTTTCCTGAAAATCATATTTAAAAATGTCTACAAACTAACTGAGGAACATTGCATATAACATATTGCATTTATTATACATATAACATATTGCATTACATATAACATTTATTTGGCATTTTCTTTTTTTACGACTTTCTTATCTCCGAGTAAAGGTTTGAATATGAATAGCCATATTTAATGAAACGCTACACAGCCACAAGTTGTATAAAGCAGGTTTTAATTTTTATAAAACATAATTTTTATTATTTTTTGCTGTAAAAAATGAAAAGTGTGTAAATAGAAAAAATGTTGTAAAAAGCACGATAAAGGAAAATAAATTGCAGTCAGACTCTTTCTGCTTTGTTTTTTCACGTTCATTAATTTCAAGTTAGATCACAACAAAAAAAATTGATAAAAACTTTTTTTGAACCATAATAAATCATATTTATATATGGATGTTATTCAGATTTTATAAAAATATAATTCTTATGATTATATGAAATTTTTTACATGCATTTAAGCATTTTTTTTTTAAGAATTTTTATAAATTTCTAAAAATATTTCTTTAGATTTTTTCACATCTGAATTTCGAAATATTTCTGATGAGGAAAAAAAAAAATCATATGTTATATTTGATTTTAAAGACCTGAAAGTATTTTCGACAGAAAACTATGGGATTATTTAAGTTATAAAATTTGCTACCATTCTTTTAAATTTATATATATGATCATTTATTAATATATCTAATAAACTGTAAAACTATATTAATTTAAATCAAAGCGTACATAAAAGTATTTTTAGATTAAAAAAACATTACACTTTAATTTATACCTAATATATAGATTTTTCAACAACTGTCAATCAAATTGAGTTACCAGTATAAAAAAGCATGAACCAAATTCTTTCACGAACTATCTTTGTCTTGTATTTCATTTAAAGTTGTATTTAAATCGTAAGTGATGCTAATGGAACTTCGAGGTTTTTGCCTTTTCTTATCATTTCTGACAGAAACTTATTTATTTTGCATTTTCTTTTTACGACTTTCTTATCGTCGAGTAAAGGTTTGAATATGAATAGCCAAATTTAATGAAATGCCACACAGCCGCGAGTTGTACAAAGCAGGTTTTATTTTCTTTTAACTTTTCCAAGTCAATACTTATTATCTGTTTCTGATTTTAACTTCCAGGTGAACTTTTATTTAAGGTAAAGAAATATATATATTTGCTATTTATTTTGTATTGACATCAATTCCGAGGGTTAGAAAAAAAAAATAGAAAAAGAATAATAAAAGCAACGTTAACATATGTGAACTGTAGGCATTAAAGAAAATAAGATTTCAATCATACAAAGCGTACTGTTTCTGCAATTGCATTTAATATTAATTGAATCCGTATTCTAACTATTCTCCTTCCCATAATCACCGTAATAAAATTGTCAAGTAATAGAATACCGGTAATTTAGATAATAATCTTATTATTGTAATTTTAAAATAAATTTATTCTCCATTTAATTTTCTTTTAGAGGAACAATTTTGAAGAAGTAAAAATAGCTAATTGGGAAGAAATCATACTTTCATGCGAATATGTAAAAAAATATTTTACCAGAGTAAATATATATTTCAAAAATTTTTCATAGAACTTCTATGCCATTGACAAAATTTTCTTATTCTTTAATTCTCGTTAAAATATTTCCGAAGAATTTTTTTTTTTTATATTTCAAAATTCAATTACGTAAATATGAGAAATTTTCATTGAAAATTCGTTTTATATATTTTTTTTCTTTATTCTATCCTATAAAATTATTTAATGATTTATATAATAGAAAATTTTGACATTTTTTTTAATTAAGGTAACTATTATTATACAACTTTTTTGTTTAGCTTAATAAATTCTATTTAAATTACAAGCATTCAATTTCAATTATCACAAATTTCATTTGATTCTTCTTTTATTCTTCAGCTATAAAATACTTAAAACAATTATATCTATGTTAGTCGGAGATTAACATCTGCCACTTTAACTGCCATAATGTATATATCTGAATTCATGTAATATCATCACTGCATTTATAATTTATTAATAATAAAATACTTAAAACAATTATATTTATTTTAGCCGAAGATTAACATCTGCCACTTAAACTGGTGTAAAAAATGTATACATCTGAATTCATGTGGTATACTTACTGCATTTATAATTTATTAATAATAAAATACTTAAAACAATTATATTTATGTTACCCGAAGATTAATATCTGCAACTTTGATTGCTGTAATGTATATATTTGAATTCATATGTATACATCACTGCATTTATAATTTATTAAATATAATTGTTTTAAAATTTTCTTATTACGTTAACCGAAGATTAACATCTGCCACTTACTGTTGTAATGCATATATCTGAATTCATGTATCACTGCATTTATAATTTATTAATATGTTTGTGTGTTTATCTAAATTAATAAATCAAAAAATCAAATTCGAATGACAAAAATCATCCTGTCAGTTAAATATTAAATAAAAAATATCTTCTTTATAAAATTAAATTGTATATATATGAACTTTTAGATCGCCAGTATTTGAAGATGACACTAATAATTATTGGTATTTCCGTACAATTATATTTTACCATCATAATTTAAATAAACATCTATTCAATAAAATAAGAATAATTTTAAAAAAAGTTGCTCATAAACATTTTTATTAAAATATTGATATAGAAAGACTTAAGCACACATAGGTAGGTCATTGTTAAAATGATATTGATGCATAAACAGTTGCGATTTTATATTAACTTGTATCTTTTATCAAAGATTTTAAAACAATATTAGCTTCATTAAATTACAATCGATAAAAAAAGCATATAGAAAACAGGCAGAAATATTTTTTAAATAGACCAATTGTATCGGAAATTAAACAAACACGGTCCTATAAAAGCACAGCAAGTAATAAAAACTTCCTTATAAGATTTTTTTCATCAGCATAATGCGGTGCAAAGTAATATAAATAAAGAAGTTTTATACGTAAGCAATTATTTACAGTCAGATTTAATGTAAACAACAATAGTAAATAAGAACATTACATGAACAAATTTATACAACTAATTTCAACTAGCGGGATTTAGGAAAATACACAAGTTGTGAATTTAAGTAGGTAAAAAGACGTAATAAAAAGGCAATTCAGGTGAAAAAAAATGCAGAATTGACTTTGACTGTTCTTGAACTCAACCCAATAATCTTTAAAAACATTTTTTCCTACAGATTGTCTCTCATTTATGGTGGCTTGCAATAATACGAGATCCGTGAATCAGAGACTAAAACTGAGGAAAAAAATGAAATCCAAATGTCATGATCCCATTGTTAATGTTCCGCCCGATTGGTGATCATACTCAGCAAAGAATAACAAAATTTATCAGTTCCGTGAAAGTATTTTTCTTTTTCTTTATGTTCGTAGACTGGAGTTGATTTTATGAAATGTTTATATCCAATTGAATTAAACATCGGAATCTAAAGATTTCTGATAGAATATATTTTCTCAAAATCACATGTACTTAAATATATTTTCAGTTGCTTCCAAATTGAAAATTCCTCACGATTCTTGAAAAAAAAGAAGGATTCATTCTTACGATTACTACAAAAGAATACGCTACAAAAATAAAAGGAAAAAAAGCAACTGAAAAATAAACTTATATAAATATAAAGTTTCAAGTTCCATACCTCATATTTTCTTAAATTTAAAAATATCAAATTTTTGGTATAATTATTGTATTATAGTAATTTTATGGAATTTTAATTTTTTATAATGAACTTTCAATTATTTTTCATGAAATTGGATAGTATACATGCACATATGTATAAATAAATCTAAATAATTTATCAAAGAGTAATTAATTAAACTTGTAAATAAATCGTTACTGTAGGCATATTGTTTTTACCAAATAAATATACTGTAGGAATAAAATAGAAGGAATAATATTGTTTTTACCAAATAAATATGTATCATTTTATTTATGTTCCATAAATACGAATTTTAGAACTAAATATTTCAAGATTTAAATCGCAACCAATCAATCATAACAAAATAAAATAATCTTGTTTGTCCCAATAAATATGTATATTATTTTATGTTCCATAAACATGAATTTTAAAACAAAATATTGCAAGATTTAAATAGCAACCAAGCTAGCTATCAAAAAAAAAATATTTTTCTCAAAAATTGTTTTTCTCAATAAATATACATTATTTTATTTTATGTTCCATAAATACGAATTTTGAAACAAAATATTGCAAAAATTCAAATAGCAACCAAGCAATCAATACAAAATAGAATAATCTTATTTTTCCCAATAAATATATATTATTTTATTGTATGTTTCAAAGACAGGAATTTTAATACAAAGTATTGCAAGATTTAAATAGCAACCAAGCAATCAAAACAAAATAAAATAATCTTGTTTTCCCAATAAATATGTATTTTATTTTATGTTCCATAAATACGAATTTTAAAACAAAATATTGTAAGATTTAAATAACAACTAAAACAAAATAAAATACTCTTGCTTTAATAAATCTTATTTTTCCCAATCAATATATATTATTTTATGTTCCATAAATGCGACAAAGTATTGCAAGATTTAAATAGCAGCCAAGCAATCAAAACTAAATAGAATACTGTTTTAATAAATCTTGTTTTTCCCAATAAATATATATTATTTTTATTTTATGACTAAATACGAATTTTAAAGAAATATTGCAAGATTTAAATAGCAACCAATACAAAATAAAATAATCTTGTTATTCCCAATAAATAAATAAATATTATTTTATGTTCAATTTTAAAACAAAATATTGCAAGATTTAAATATGCAAAAAAGCAATCAAAACAAAATAAAATAATCTTGCTTTTCCCAATAAATAAATATTATTTTTATTTTATTTTCCCTAAATACGAATTTTAAATCAAAATATTGCAAGATTTAAATAGCAACCAAGCAATCAATACAAAATAAAATAACCTTGTTTTTCCCAATAAAAAAAAATACCTTTATTTAAAAAATCTTTCTGAAAAAATATCTTTATTTTATTTTTGTTAAACTGAAAATGAATAAATGTTAATAGTTAGAACGCTTATAAAATTTAGAAGATTATATAAGAATTATTTCATTCTTAATCTAAAACAAAAAAAAATTATTATTTATGAATTTCCACAAACGATATCCGAATATTTTACTAATGGAAAAATAACATCAAATAAAAGTTCTTCGATTTAACTTTATTTTTCCATTACAAATATTCACAATTAAACAAACTTTAAAATAAATATATATGACATAAAAAACGTGTCAGGGTACAGTTAAAAGATACAAAACTATAACCAACTTACTTCCCGGTTCACTCAACAGGTGTTAGTTATCCACACAAGTTCGCGTTCAGCAACAACAACAATACACAACTACAAACACTCGCTTCGTAGAGAAAACAGAGCGAATAAATCCATAAGGTTTCGAACGGCGGGAAAAACTCACATTGTGTGTGTGAGAGAGAGCGAGAATGGAACGCGGAATTATTCGAAATGCAGACGATTATCTTCGCACCAACCCCTCGTGTGGGCCTAAGAAGCTACTGGAATACAGGGAAGCGGCGGTGATGACTGCGAGCACAGAAAGAAAAATAAAACACAAAAAAGAACAAGAGTAATAACACCCTGGCGCGCACGCGTACCTACGGGAATGGACGAATGAGAGTGTAGGGAAAGTTCGTCAGGCGGCGCTCATTGGATGAGACGGGGACCTTTTGCATGGAACATTGCATCACCGTGATGTTGAGTGTCTGTGTGTTCATCGATTGTGAGATATTAATGCTGGGTTTCAGTATTAACTGATTGATTTTCAAATAGTTCGTTTCATTCAGAAACACTGATGACTAAACAATAATTGTTCTCAATAACAGTTAAAGTTTATATCAATAATAGTTTTTTATTTAAATATTAAATTTAAAATGACTTCACACTATTAAATAAACCCAGGGCCGGATTTTCCTAAAAGGCTAAATAGGCTTCAGCCTATGGCCTCCAGATCAAGAGATGCCTACATTCAAAGTGTTAGAAAAATTAGAATAACACTATTCTAAAAGCAGTAAACACTGAATAAAAAATAAGGAGAAATTCTACACATATGAATAATAAACAAACATAATAAGTAATTTACAAACTTAAAAATGGGAGGTGAAAGGGCCTCATAAGTGGAATAGCCTAGGACCTCTTTTCATCTAAATCCGGCCCTGACTACAGTATTAACTATCTGTAGTTCAGTATTCAGTTTGGTAGATTTTCAAATATTTCTGAAGTTAGTTTCGTAACAAAACAAAACAATAATTGTTCTCAATAACAGTTTTAAAGTTAATAATAGTTACGGTTGGCGTAACCTTTGTATGGAACATTGCATCACCGTGATGTTAGGTGTCTGTGTGTTCATCGATTGTGAGATATTAATGCTGGATTTCAGTATTAACTGATTGATTCTCATATATTTCTCAATCAGTTCGTTTCATCCAGAAACACTGATTGAGAAATAACAAAACAATAACTGTTTTCAATAGCGATTTTAAAGTTCAATTTTATATTTAAATATTAAATTTTAAAAGACTTCATACTGTTAAATAAACCTATTAATATAAAACGATTTTCTTTTTTTTGATGAGAATAAATTTATTATTCTCATCAAAAAAGAGACGTTAATGATAAATACAATAGGCAATTGTACTGATTAACAATTTGGAAATATACTGTTAATTATTTCAGTTATGTTTTTAAGAATGAATTAAAAACACATTTAATAAATAGTTGTGCTGTTAATGTCAAACGGTTTTTCTATAAAAATGCTTTTCTGAATGCTTTTTTTTAAAGTATTGATTATATGTATATATTTCATAATGTTTTACACAATATAAAACAAAATCGGATAGTTTGTTGCTCTACGATCATTTTTGTGCACAGTTTAGGCTAATTACACAAGGACCTACAGTTTAACGTGGATTCCGAACACATCACAAACATCCATGCCCCCACCAGGTTTAGAACTTGAAGCCTGCGGTACCAAAGGCCAGAGCGCTAACCAATTGGCCAATCAGGCCGGATAATTTCGGATAATATTATATAGAAAACAATTAATAAAAATAATAAATATTTAAAAAAATAAACTTTTTTTCAACTCAAAGTTTATTATTGTTGAGAGGGAATAGTTTGAAGAGATTGATTTAAACTCGTTTAAATAAATTTATATGAAAATTAAATTAATTTCAACTGCAATGAATAGTAACAGTATGATGATAAAGATAACTCTCATATTAACAAGCACCAAAAAAAACTCGTTTTTTAGATCCAATTCTAAATGAACAATTTATTATAGATTTATTTTTAACATGTTTATTATAGATTCAAATTTAAATGGACAATTAATTTATATTTATACATAACATACGAAAGATTGACAGCGGTTTTATATTGATTCTTTTTCTCATTCTTCTGTAAAAGCAATTTTTTTAAACTAAATTTCGATTTTTTAAGAATTAAAAAAAAAGTAGAAATAATATCCATCGCCACATCGTAGCATTTCGAAAATAAGGCAATAAATTTGGAAGTGAGTTTGACAGTTACGATTTAAGAGTTAATTAAATCAAAAGAGATCATATAAAATCATAGTCATGTTTAATATTTTTTTTTTCTTTGAAATGATTTGGACTTTGGAAACATGCAAATATGAATAAACAAAAAATGAATTATATGAGTTCAAATTTCTTAGTTTCTTTTTATTGCTATTTTCTTTGAGGTTCATGCAATACAAAAAAGTTAAATAAAACATTATTTTTCTTTCAGCTGATATTTAAAATGAATACTTTCAAAAAAGAGTTTCGATTCTTTTATAGCGTACTTCAAACATTTTATTATTTCCATATTTTTTCTTCAATTTATTACAATGCCGCGGTGGTTTTTAAAAAAAATTAACCTGATTAATTCATATAATGCAAAAACGTTCTAAACCAGGGGTGACCAACCCGCGGCCCGCCTTGAACATTTTCCGGCCAGTGAGATTTATCACACTTTTACAAAATATATTTATTTTATAATGGCCAAATTAGTGAAAACCAATGTATTAAAATATACATTATTTGCATGCATATATTCAAAAATTAACTGTCGAAATTATGAGAAAAAATTAACTTTGATTTTAAAATAATATTCTTCCGAATATATGACAGATATTGCCTGGGTTTTTTTTATGAGTTCACAGAATAATTAAATCATAAACAAATTACAATTACGATTGCAACACCAATTACAATATGCAAATACCCAAATTGAGATCGATTTGCAAAAGCTAAGTGAACGAGTGAAGAACCAAATATCGCACTAGTAAAATAAATTGTTTTTTTTTATTTAATTTATATTTATATATTTTTTATATTTCATTTTTACTGTTATATATTTCGTTACAATGTGCGCTTAGTATCATTATTATTATATTGTCTATGCTTACATATAAGAATAATAGTAAACATAATAATAACTCGTTATGTTTCAATTTTTCACTACAAAAATGTCTATAGTGGGTCAAAATCTAATATTGGGATATATAATTTTATATGCGGCCCGCGGAATTATGATGCTTTCCAAAGAGGCCCGCAAGATCATTTGGGTTGTTCTAGATCATTGTTATTAAAACAGCATTGCAAATATCATATTTATTTCTATTTAATATTTTTTACTAACACATTTACAGATTATTTTTGCGAAAATCGATCTAAAAAAAAATTTATTTTTACCAAGAAGCGTTTCCTGTATGCCAGTAATAAAGAAATAACCCACCCATGTACTGCCATATTGCTCAATAAACTCACGCTTTACTACATAGCATCTGATTCAGTGAACAAGACATCTTCCTTCCTACAGGGGATGAAGCCTTTTAATTTTTTTTTATTGCTGATTCTTTGCCATCACCCTGAAAATTTCATTCACCTCCACCCCTCTTTATTGTTGCCTTGCCTGGCAGGGACAGGACACAAAGAACCCCTCTCTATTCACCGCAGTTTGACGCCGCAGACGATAAAGGTAATAATCGTCGGTTAACAATAGCAAGCTTCTGAACTAATGCTACTAAAGGCGATGTTTACCTGTGAACCCTTGAGGTAAGAAATTGGATTTCCTGCACAGAGAAGTGCTTTACTGGATATATATTTTCCAGTCTCCCAGTTGAGGTTCATGTAAGTCTCAAAGCCACCCAAGAGCATTACTTCCACTGAATGATCTTGTCTGGTTAAGTTTGTTGCTCTACGATCATTTTTTGCACACTTTGGGCTAGTTAGTTACCTATAGTTAAGCTACCTATAGTTTAATGTTAAGTTACGTATTGTTTAACGTGGATTCCGAACCACTCACAAACATCCATGCCACCTCCAGGATTCGAGCCTGAAGAATGTGGTGCTAAAGTCCAGAGCCCTAGCTAATTGGCCATCAGGTAGAAAATTATCTTGACCGTCATTTCGTTGATTCGGTTTGGAATTTGTATTATGCTTCCTCTGTTTTATTTTAATTGGTCTCAAAACTATGCATATGTACACAATTTCCTCATGTAGTACATATTTTTTTTAGATTAGAAAATTAATCTTTAGAAAAAATGATTGAATAATTGATTGAAGATTTTTCCTATGAGAGCTGTTGTTCCTTATCCCACTTGGTAGGCAGCAACATCTAGACCAAGCCCACATAACCCGTGTGATCTCATGGTTGAATGAAAAGGGGTCAGCTTCTATTGTGATGGAACACCTGTAGGCAGAGATCTGACTTGGCCACGTGATACTGACTTTTTTACGGGGTAGAGTTGTCATTGCTCATTGGACTCGAACCCGAGACCTATGGCACCGAGAGCCAGAGGGCTAGTCACTCGGCCATGAGGCCCTCCCATGAGAGTTCTATTTGGTTTTAATTTGTAATGACTTAAAATAGCGATTCGAAAATGTAGAAATTGCTGAAAAGTTTTTGTATTCTACGAAATAAACTTCCATATTACAATGTAGGCTTACTTTGATTTAAAAATAAAACCTTCATTAGGGCTCGTAGACGTTTTATGTAAAGTACCTTTATTTGCATTTTGTTTGCAAACAAAAGATGGAGGAAATGAAGGCCCACTTCAGATTATGATCGATATATTACATCCTGTCAGAATTATCGTCTCATAGAATTACAGTCATAATTACATATTTCTTCGAAAGAATAAGAATTTAACTACAATGACCTTCAGCATAATTATTTTATACCTATTGCAGCACAATGAATTTTTCGAATATTTCTAGTATCATCTTATGATACTAGAAGCCTTTGAGGAAAATCTTTCTCTATCTTGAATAATACATAATACATCCTGAAACTTGTTGGTCAAAAAATTATTTTTTGTCACTTTTGTTATCCTATTCCCTAAACTTTAACAATTAAATTTTTTTTCCTGTCATGAGAGTTGGAGGGTGGTATTTCTAGAGATTCTTTATCGAGCATTAACAACTTGCAAAATAGTATTTCTAATTGGATTCAAAAACTTTAAGATTTGATACTTGAAATAACGTATCTTCTTCTACATTGGCAACCCTTGGTGGCCAAGGCAGTCTGTCTACTGGTAAATTTCGAAACAGAAGATGGTTTCTTTTTACAGCCCTACTTTGGGTTGTCCTCCCTACGCCTAACGCTGGCATATTAGACCGGGAACTATGGTTTAAAGTGGATTCCGAACCTCTACAAACATCCATGGCAACTCCGGAACTCGAACGTGAAACCATGGTACCGAGCGCCAGAGTGAAACAACCTATGCCGAATTCAAAAATAACCTTCGTAAATTTATTTTTTAATGACTTAGACTGAGTATTTTGTTCTTTTAGGTCGCACTTAAATTACTGCAGTTCTCTGTCTTATTTACATATGTTCTTCAAATGATAACGAGTTTGCAAAATAACTTAGCACACTGGACAGCCTAATGTACTTTAAACACTAGTATTTCAAAATGTGAATAATAGTCTACTTTAAAATAGAAGATAATGTGAAAATGAATCCTAATATTTATCAAAAATTGAAATAATTTTTAAAAACATATACTCAGTTTAATCGCTAAAGAACTGTGCATTTCCTTTTTCGGCTTTAATAAATATTTCATGTATAAAGCGTTAAACGTAATGCAAATGTAAAAACATGACTAGCAACATAAAATGACTTCCTCAAAGCACATTGCGTCCTTTTATCATCGTTTAACCGAATGTTTATGCTTCGATGTGGGGAATATAAATGATGATATTTTCCTCATTTTTAGGCGGACAGTTACAAATGATCTTAGGTGAGTGAAAGATCAATTTTCCGCCTCTCAGAGATAAGCGTGCAATATCATTAAATTAGAACACATCCAATTTGCGGTAGTGTTCGCAGAATGTTTATGCTTTATTATAATGTACACAAATATTGAATCGTTACATACGGAATTTTTTTTTATTTTTGTTTCATTTTTTTCTTGATTGATGTCTTACGCTCATAAGCTAATATTAAATGTGCATGTAGTTGGTATACATATTTTTGAACAGATGTATGATATATTACAACATTTTCTATGGAATACCACAAGCTAACGCAACAATTTCAACAATTTCATTTCAATGATAGTTTTTAATCTGAATATGCTTTATCGGTGAGTTAAATAACTGAAAACATGCCTCAAAAAGTGAATGTTCTTATTATAATGAAGTAACAGTAACAACTTCTATTGCAGTTACAAAATTATAATGATGAAAAATTTTTTTAATAAACAGCAGCTTTGTGGTTTGATATATTCCTGTTTTGTTTAATCATCACAATCATAAATAATTCCACACTAGGCCCTCCTTTTTTTGGTGTATGTAACCGTTCTTCCTTCTACACACTGGCATGTGGCGTTCAAGAGAAATGGTCAGTAGGCCTTGTGACTCTATCTGAGAGGAAGTGCAGTGCAACCAAGCGCTTCTGTTGAGAGACGTTTAATATATAGTCTCCCATCCCGTGAAGAAATATATTTAGCGTATCTGCTGAGTATCGGCTTTTCGACTTAGAAGTTGAAACCTTCCACAAATCTATAATTATGTATTTTGAAATGTGTTAATATTCCATGTCTCTAAATATATGAGGTGGTGTATTGTGGTGTTTGTGATTGTGTCGTTAAAACTGTGAGTTCTCCAACCTGTGCCTCAAGTATCTCAACCCAACCACACCCAGTTACAATCTGGTTGCCCAACTTGCGCACTACATGTGGAAGTTTTTAACTATTTCTTCACCCATGAAACTAGATGTTACTGCCACAAAAATGATATGCTCGGTATTTTAGGAATAAAAACTGTTTCATCTCAAGTAGAAGAGAAATTTATGAAATTAGTTTAACATTCGGCGATGTTTACTGTTATCCAGAAAAAGCACAAGGAATAGTTCTTTTATTGGAAGGACTATTTTTATTGTTGCAATTCCAAATTTTATTGTTGGGACTCCAACATGGAAAAGTAGTATTTGAAACCTAGTAAGTCAAAATTATTTGACAATTATTTAAATTTGTTAGAATTAGTGAAAAAAAGTATTGGGGATAAATACTATAACAATATAAAAATAGAGGAACACACGATTTAATTGTGATAATATATTTTCATTAATCAAAATTTAAATTATGATTGCAATAATCAAACTTATGATTACAAGATGCAATTTAATTATTTTGTGCAAATTGTTTGTGTCCACAAGAAGATAATAATGTTTTTAAGAAACTAATAATTCATTTAAATATAAATCATAATAAAAAATTTTAAAAAACTTTTTAAAATCAAGACATAGTGACTTTTTCTTCCCCCAACAGGCATAGTGACTTTTTTTTTTTTTTTTTTTTTTTTCGACTAGTTATATTATTTTACATTAGTTTTTGTATCTCAATGACCGAATGGTTATTGGCTAATTTTAAGGAAGAGCAGAAAATATATTCGAAATTATGTAAAGAATAAATAGATCTTTAATAAGCTAAAAGATGCCTAAATGTGAAATTTTTATTCTACTATTGCAATTCATGAAATCAAAATCTATAGTAGTATAGGCAAGTCAAAATACCTTCAAGAAACAGAGGAACCTATACTACATTCAAAAACCAAATTATAGTGTGTCTTTTTTTTTTTCAATTCCCTGTAAAAATTATTTCTCAAACTTACTACTACCTAACTGCTCCATCTAAATACTATTTATTACAGGCATCTCTAGGTAGCAATCCAGAACCAATTTGGGGCTCATCTCTAACTGAAACCTACATTTAATTTTTCGTCTGCCGTAATTGATTACTCCTCCTGAACACTTGCATTACCTTGGCACACCCCAACCCAAATATTTGCGTTTTTATCCCTTATGGACACTTCTTTGAATTATGCCAAAGCAAACACGTCCTGGCTCTGACACCACATAGGCCGTCCCAGATGCTTTCGAATGGGCCTCTGACAGGCCGACATGCTCCACCCTATCATTAAGGGGGTCAAGAGGGGTGTAATTTTGGGGGTCGGTGCGCTATTGGCGTACTCAGTGCTTCAGGTCCCTGAGGATAAAACATTTATCTCTCGTAGCACTCCACAAAAGAACTTGACAGAATTGAATATTTTTACATATTTATGGATCTTGTAGCATAATTTTTTTAGGTTGTTACTTTGTATTTCTATAATAGATATGCTAAATGTGTAGTAAATTACTTACGTTCTTTATTTGCATTATAAAATGTAGAGCATGGATTTTTTTTTTTTTTCCCTCAGTCAAGTGTATTGTGCTTTGGGGAAGAGATTTTTTTTTTTCTTTCAATGAGTTGAAAATTCATTCGAGAGAAAATGTAAATTTTAAATGAGTTTTTTTGAAGAGAGGGGGAAAAGAATTGCTTTGATTAAAATCTTGCTTTTAGATTTGAAAACATCGTGGAAATTTATGAAGTTGAAAATTTGCTGGATTCCTTGCTGTATTCATAAAATGAATAGAATATGTTTCCAAACATTTGGCGAAATATAAATAATACCTGTGTATTTTTTTTTTTTTTTTTTTTATATAATTAGTCTGTTTGTTTTTTTTTTTTTTAAAAATTATTAAGAAAGATATATTTGAAGAATAAAAAAATTTCGAATTTTAAATAAAGTTTTAAAAATTTTAAAAGCAAAATAACAAAACAATTAACTTTTACTATTTAATACATACTAAAATTATTTACTTTTTGGTAACCAATAATAATCCATGAGTATATACAGAAAAATTTTGTTGTTATGGCTCATCCACACTATCCGGTAAGGGGACAAACGTCCCATGAGTACTATTGTCTACTTACGGATGGAAGCAAAGGCAGAAGCTTATGTTGTGACGGAGCACCCATAGGTTGAACCATTGGCTCTGAGTCGCTGAAGAAGTAGGGCAGTGCCTTCCGGAACGACTCTTAGAGGGAGCTAACCCTAAAGAAAGCCCGAACAATTACCACCAGGTAGTCTGATTCACGAGGCAAGATGCTGAACATTCTCAAACGCCATCGAATCTCTCCATTTTTGAAACAGTGTCTATAAGCCGGACTGAACCTCATTTCAAATGCTCACAGGCAGTGCGTTTACCGCTGAGCCACGAGTCGGCCATCATTTAAATGATGGAGCTTATTTAATTTTTATGTTTTATTATGAAATATAATTAATATAACATTAAACAAGCAAGAATTCCTTTTCTAATAAGCTTTAGCGGAGAAAAAGTTTTAACCCCCTATAAACTATTGTGAAGCAATTTTAACTTTTAACTTAAATTTAACTTCTAAGAAAATCTACAATATGACCAATCTCAAGGCATGAAGGCCTTGATACAAGAGAAACGACTAAAACAATGCAAAATTATGAATGCATTTTTGTTATGTTACTAAAATTATTTGATGCAGTTTGATGCATTATTTCTACAAAATAACGAATCAAATGTTTCTTAAATATAAATGAAACTCGATGAAACTAATCTAGAAAAATTAAAAATAAAATATTTTGATCTAGAATTCATGTAAGAGATAATTAACAATAGCGTCAAAAATGGACAAAATTATATGAAGATTTTTTTTTTTTTTTTTTAATTTGCTTTTAAGCAAATTACCTCAATACAAAAGTACATTTAATGCTCTAACTAATATTAATAAAAAGATTTGACCGTTTCATTCCAAAATTTGAGTATATCTTTAAAAATATTACCAACTCTCCTATAAAAATAGATAGTTCAGAGATGTCATCTTGGAAGTTAAAAATTATAAAAAATAAATTATTTACATTTCAAAATATCACAAGATCGACTGATAAATTTGTCATTGATAACTTATCTAAATTTAATGTTGTATGCATACATGTTGGCAATAGTTTTTAAAAAGTATTATTACGTAATAGCAGTTTTTTTTAATGTTATCATCAATGAAATATTTAATTGTTTATAAAATTACGTTTCTGAGGGAATGAAACACCAATTATACCACCACCACCCCCAATAAGGCTCGAACAGTCTTTTGCTTCGGCTCTGATAAACTTTTCTACGAAGTTAATTTTTTTTAAAGTCTAAATTTTAAACCCGCAGACACAATGTTAAAAGAAACACCTCCGACAGTCACCAGCCAAATTTGCACGAATAACTGGCGTCAGACCAAGAAAACTTCAATAATGCTTTCCAACAATTTGCAGTATAAACATTAATTTATTATTAGAGTATAAAGAGAGATTTTCTAAGGGTTGTTCGCTTTACAAATATCCAAGCCCCTCTCTTTTAGAAGTTAAATTTAGTTTAGAAACAATGCTCTTTCAGTAACATTTGCTGTTTTTAATTCATGGATCGGCGAAAATGTTCATTTGAAGTTTAATAAACAATAATAAGGTTTTCGGATACTTTGGGTTCAGTAAGTATTAGTCATAGAAATATTCACTTCTACTGAAAATAATTGAAAACAATTGTCTCCATTCTGAGTGCATGAATGCTGTACAATTTTTTTTATCAAAATGAAAAGAAAAATTGAATTAAATTTTTTTTCTTGAATATTAAAGTTTTATCTATAGTTAATTGTTTTGTAATATCAGAAAATAGTTTTTGTTTTTTTTTTGTTGTTTTTTCTGAGAGTGACTTTAAACTTTACTGGTGACTTGCGTTCTGGTGCTCGGAGGCACGGGATTCGGATTCGAGCCCCTGCAGTGCCATAGATGTTTGTAGTGGTACAAATTCCACTTTAAACTGTAGGTCATGATCTAATATGACTGTAAGGTGTAGGGCTGATAACCCTGCCCTGTAAAAAAAAAAGCCTCTCCTGTCACGAAATCTTGGCAAACCATGGGACGCACGCCAATGAAGGAAATTTTTTTTTTTTTTTTAATAAATATAAATAAAGTAATTTGAAATGGAAAAAATTATCATATTTTCTTTTCGCCATATTAATCATAAACATGTGTTTACTGACTTTCACAATAATAATCTCACACGTAGGCCATACTTCTACTGGTACATAGGAATTTTTACTCAATTTTTTTCACTTTTGTCATACTTTTGTACCTACGGGTTTCACTTTTGTCATACTTTTGTACCTACGGGTGCTGTAACACAACAGAAGCTGCCCCTTTTCCTCCATCCATGAGTAGGTTTCTCATTGGATGGCACTGCACGAGGACATTGATGATTAGATACAACAATAACAAATTTTATTATAATATTACAAAATATATATATTATATGAAGCGTTAAATAGTGACACCGACATTTCTTTCAGGAAAAAAAAAATTAAAATCCTAAATTGAGACTTAAAAATGTAGAAATTCGTAAAATGTAACCAATTTCCTTTTTGAAATCTTAACCAAAATTACTTGATGTATAAAAATTATTAACCGAAAGTCTTTCTTGTATCGCAACAATTTAATCTATAATCTTCCAAAACGGTATCCTTTACCGTGAAGCAATACCACTGAATAGCGCATGCAAGAGTAATGTCCATGGCAAAAGATGAAAAATCGCCGTTGTTGTTATAACGGTATGATCCTCAGCTTAAATTTTACTGTTAAGCCAAGTCAGACTTTTACCTACGGGTGCTCCAACACAACAGAAGCTGCCCCTTTTCCTCCATGAGTAATTTTCCAAAAAGTTATTCATGGGATGTCCGTCCCGCACTACGAATCACTGAGGATTAGACACAACAACAACAAATTTTACTACAATATTACAAAATATATCTTACATGAAACGTAAAATAGTGATACCGACATTTCCTTCAGGGAAAAAAAAACTAAAATCCTAAGTCGACATTTAAAATTGCAAAAATTCTTAAAATGTAACTTTCATTTATGAACTCGAAAAGAAGAATTTAAAATCTTAAACCAAAATTAATTTAAGTATAAAAATTATTAACTAAAAATCTTGCTAGTATCGAAACAATTTAATCTATAATTTTCCAAAAGGGAACCATTCACCGTGGAGCAATACCACAGAGCAACAGTAATGTCCGTGGCGAAAGATGAAGAATCGCCGCCTGGAGGGCAGAGGAACAGACTCGTTCATCACGGCTTCGAGTGGGTGTGGACATCTGTTCTCCCTCTACCTGTGATCTATCTCCACCTAATTGCTACCTTCTCTCTTCCTGTTCAGAGTTGGAATGATACAAACACCGAGCGCAAGGGTTAGAAGAACGTGTTTTAAGAGTAAACGAACAAATTCCGAGTAACAGCGTGGACATTGTTTTTAACAGTATTATTTCACTAAAGAAAGAAAATCGTCACTTTTAAACGGATACTCTCATCATAACAACTTTAGAGTTGCCATTATTTAAGAAATTTATAGAAAAGCATAATTAAAAAGTCAATAAAAATAATATATATTATTTCAAAAGCACTTGATTTTACATCATTGGCTCCTAGATGCATGAGATTGGAACATAAAGATGGAATACTACTGTGCCCAAACAGTAAGACGAATATTTTTTTTCAAAAACTCTTTATTCATTTTTCCAAATTTATTTCATCTCCTTCAAAGTAATCCCCTCCGGACAGAATGCACTTATGCCAAATTTCCACTTATGCCTTCTGTACCCTTCAAAGTGCGCGACGATTCACACTGAATCTCTTCAATCGACTCAAAACGGTGTCCCCGGAGTGGTCTTTTGAGTTTACCAATCGAGATTTGACGCATTTGAGGACCAGAATGGAATTGACCGATCCTTTGGAAATTTCAACATCATCAACAAGGTCTCTAATTGTAAATCGACGGTTTGCAAGCACCAAATCTTTAATTTTTCGACGTGAGCTTCGTCGGTTGAGGTGGATGGTCGACCAGAGGGCTCTTTTTGTCTTCAACGCGTTCTCTGACTTCTTTGAACTGTTTATACCACTTCTAAACATTTCTTTTCGATATAGGAATGCTCACCGAATGCCTTCTACAACATTCTATACGTTTCTGCAAACAAAATTTAATGCTCAATTAATTCAGACATTTCAAAAATCCCCGGAATCCGTTTTAGCGTCTCACAAAGCCAAGCGTAACTCCAACAATAATGAATATTTTGACGTGAAATTTCACACAGATGTCAAGGACAGTGCCCCAGCAACCTAAAAAAAATTGAAATTCTATAAGCCTCGGGAATTTTAAATTGTAAATTGGTCTTACTTTTGGGCACAGTAGTATATAGTATATAAATATATATATTATATTGCAATATACTATATATATTGCAATAGTATAGTATTGCAAAAGCACTTGATCTTACATCATTGGCTCTCATGTATCCCAGATGCATGACTGTAGCATAAGATGGAATAACAAAACAGTAACTCATAACAATAACAATAATTACATCAAAACTTTGACTGCATAAAGATAATAGAAAATTAGTAGCTAGATACAATTGTATCAACTCTCTATCCCTTTATATGCTGTATATGTTTTCTTCATTCAATGAAGAACAACTTAACAAATTATCTTTGTCCATCTCACGAGTTCTGGTCGCACAAAGTGCATAAAGACATAGTGCACGTACAAAGACAAATATCAATATGTGGATACATAAACATACATCACATATAAGCACAAATATAATATGCATATATGCACACGAACACATATGAATATCATTTTTACAAATGCAAGCGAACATTCCGATGTATTCAAACATTCATGCCCTATTTGCACCAACAAAAAGTCGTCAAATAATTAATCCAAAAATAATTAAAATCACCGTCCATGGTCAGTAACTTGGAAAAAGCATTAGGAATAGGAAACAAGCAATAGCATTATATATACCAATTCTGTGTAGATATTTAGCAAGATAATCATCTCTAGTTCCCAGGAAGAAGGCCGCTACTGCGATGTATCTACGGAAGTCTGGGATTTTACAAATAGATTAATTAATAGTATTAGAATGAAAATTAAAAAAAAAAAAATTCTAATTTATCTAATTTCGTAACTTTCCTATTTAGCATCTTCAGGGACACAAAACACAATGTGTTTAATTTTTTTTTTTCAATTAAAATTATTATAACTTAAAAATTAAGCACTTTAAATAATTACGCTGTTTTTCAAAAAGTTAAGAAAAGCAGAAAAAAAATTAAAAAGTTTATTTAGTATTTCATGTTTTGATTTCATTAGTATTTCATGCAACTAAGATGAAGCATAGAACAAATCCATAAAAAGGTACAATGATTAATAAATATATAATATTTTCTTAGCTAAATTTATATTTTGCCGATGCCTACCGTTTGCCGTCTGCCCAAAGACCGTTTGCCTACAGACAGATTTTGAGTCAGGAGAGGGTTTTTTTTTTACTAGGTAGGACTGTCAGGCCAACTTTAAACACTCTACAATCATATTAGACCGGGATCTACGGTTTAAAGTGGATTCGAAACACTACAAACATTCCTGACACAGCCAGGTGTCAAATCCGAAAGATATTGGTATCGAGCGCCAGATAAGTAATAACTTTACATAAGTTAAACCATTAGCTATCTATTAATTTATTATTAATTATTGTTGGGCCTGATGGCTGAGTGTCTAGTGCTCTGGCGCTCGATACCAATATCTTTCGGATTTGACACCTGGCTGTGTCAGGGAATGTTTGTAGTGTTTGAGAAATAGTTGAATATAAGAGAAGCATCTTCAATAATCAGTTTGATCACAGAACATGCAGAAATGGGCAAGGCTATCTATTATGTAGTCTATTAGTAGAAACCAAAGATCATTGTCCTTACAAAGATGTCACAACCGTGGCAAAGCTTTGACGATGTTGATAAAAAGCAGGAAAATGTTTTTCAAAAACCTCCAAACATTCTATTATTGAATCTTAGTAACGCCGTGTCATACCCGTTAACTTTCAATAAGTTAGAAAAATATTGATTAAATTATTTTCTAACATTTGCGTGCTTATTTTAATTATCAACCCAAATCAGGAATATGTTTCATGTTCTGACAATCTCAACAATTTCATGTTCTGGCAATTTTCAGTTTCTCTACAATATCCAAAAACATTAAATATAATTTTAAATTAAATCATGAAACCTGACCAAACCAAGATCATAGCCACATAGATCCCAACAAAGCAGAGCACAGCGTTAAAAATTCTCGAGTCCACTGCTCTACAATTGAATAAATTAATGTTCTGACAATTTTCAATTTCTCTGCAATTTCCTTGAACATTTAACATAATTTTAATTTAAATTATGAAACCTGAACCAAAACAGGACCATAACGAGATAGATTCAACAAAGCAGAGTAACAAACAGCATCAAAAATTCTAGAAATCCACTGCTCCAATTGAATAAATTCATGTTCGGACAATTTTCAGTTTCTCTACAATTTCCATGGTCATTTAATATAATTTTAATTTAAGTTATGAAACCTGACTAAAAACAAGTCCATAACTACATAGACTCTAACAAAGCAGAGCACAGCATATACGAAAATCTCGAATATCTATACGAAAATCCACGAATCCACTGTTCTACAATTGAATAGATTCATGTTCTGACAATTTTCAATTTCTCTCAGTTTCCTTGAACATATAATTTTAATTTAAACAAACCTGACCAAAACAGGATCATAATTTACGATGTAATAATTTTAATTAACGATGGCGATGATTAAGCCTGGCGATGGCCAAATAACGATGACGATGGCGATGATGACGATGATTAATTAACGCCATAGCGATGGCGTTAAATAATTTTAATTAACGCCACGTAGATTCTAACAAAGCAGATCACAGTATATACAAAAATCTCGAATATCTATACGAAAAGATCTGTACGAAAAATTCACAAATCCACTGTTCTACAATTGAATAGATATTCATGCTCTGATAATTTTCAATTTCTCTACACTTTCCTTGAACATTTAATATAATTTTAATTTAAATCATGAAACCTTCAAAACAAGTTCATAACCACATAGATTCCAAGAAAGCAGAGCACGCCATTGAAAATTCTAGAAACCCACTGCTCTACAATCGAATAAAACTAACCCAATAAGTTTAAAAAGCATATTCAAAACCCACCAGACCCTTTCAGAGTCGCCCCCGACATGAAAGCCGCCATTAAAATTGACATGAAAAGATGCATTAGTTGATTTCCGTCTGAAAGTACAAAATTCAGCGTGTAAGCCAACACTGCAGGATGATGTTTCCAGGGCTGCCACGTGTTGCTAATGGATCTTTTATGCCGCCAAATAAAAGGGGTACAGTAACATGCGCAAGGATGGTAAGTGGAGGATTATATTCACAGATTCGATGGTAAATGAATTACGTGTGGAATATTCTTCGCCGTGCCATTATTTGAATACGTTTGGTAAATGGATGTCTCTTCTCTTAAGAACCGATTTCGGTTGATTTGAAAATGTTAGAAGTATTGAAAGCAATTCTGTAGGGAAATGGTTTTGATGTGAAAAAATACAATAATGTACAATTATTTATAGATTCAATTTCAGATGTTGAAATTTAAAAGCGCTTTTTCTGAATATTTGCCTTGAGAAGTAGAATGCTTTCAAGAATTGGAACACAAAATATTAATTTTTGAATGAAAGGATATAAATGTGTACTTGAAAATTAGATTGTAACAGATTTTAAAGATAAATAAAATAAAAAAATCAAAAGATAAGAATCAAATAAAAAATATCAAATCTTGTTTTTCTCTGATTAACTTCAATTAATCAGAATAATGTGCATTTATCTAATATTTTTAAAAATGTTTAATGTGAAATTAAATTTCTTGCGTATAAATTATGTGTGTAAAAGAAACAATGCTTTCTTTTAAAAATTTATTCAAATTACACCATACTCATTTCCTCATTTATGTTTCTGCTTTTCCTTTTGCTCACTTATAAGTTTGTATATTAACAATTTTTATATAAGAGTTAAAAATCATTACTTATCAATGAACAGTTAATGAAAAAATATACTCATCATGACATATTACATACTCATCATGACATATTACATACTCATCATGACATATTACATACTATCATGGCATACTATATACTCGTATAACAATATATACTCATCATGACATATTACATACTCAACATGGCATACTATATACTCGTATAACAATATATACTCATCATGACACTATAGGCTCGTATTAAATCAAGGTAATTATTTGAATATATGTTCAGTGAGAAAATTCCAAATTCAACAAGAAAAAAAGGTCATAGCTAGAAATGCACTATTTAAATACTTAAAAATATAATTTCTTTTCCAATAACAGAAATACTATTTCATCTTTAGAAAATAATCGTGTGTGTGTGCGTGTGTGTGTAATAATGAATTTTTTTCATAATGAATAAAATAAATTAAAAATCAATTATTGAAAAGGATTGATTCAAAAATGAATCTTTGTATAAGGAATAAAAAATCAATCATTACAAATCATTGATTAATAAAGATGAATCTTTGTACATATATATGTATCTACTTATATGAAATCAAGAAAATTAATTATCGTAGTGAAAATCAGTTATCCGAATATTGTAAAAAAATATAATTAATCCTTATAATTTTTTATAGAAGATTATATATTTTACTCAATGTAATAGTTTTTCCTATGATAAAAAAATTCATGAGATATTTGAACACACCCAATATTTGATTTTTAATCAGCATTTGGTACAATTCACCCATTGTATGAGTATCTTATCTACCACCATTCACGCACATTGAAACCCAAAAAACATTTATAATAGTTTTTATAAAAGGGGACACAGGAAAAATAGGTAAAATAGGTCCTCAAGGTATAACGCCATTATACAACGTGGGTTTTGTTGCGTAAAACTGTTCCAAATCTTGATTTAAGCTGCCTGGTTTCTTAAGAACCCTCTACTTAAAAAACTAACAAGGCATTTCCTTATTTCAGTAGCTAATTCATATTATAACGAGATAGGAAGAAGCAACAGTCACCTCCGTTTTAAAGCTTATATCATGACTGCTCAATTACAGTCACTCAGATAGTCACGCAAACCACTGCCAATCGCCTACAGCACCCTACGAAGGGCCACCAGGGTTGTTGGGCATGGAACCAATGCGCACTTTCCAGCATCTGATGAGGCCAGCGTAGGCAATTTAAACCAATATACAGACTGCGCCAGGTGGGCGTACAACAATATTTAAATAAACCAAAAATATTCATGGTAATTTATATTAATTTCGGCTTCCCATGACCTTCGATTGGAGAAAGGAAAAGATTTTATTTATGTTAGGTTGTGTCAATGGATGGTACCTTTGTTTTGTTGAAGGACTTTGAATTCTTAAGTCCTTAATTGAGGATGTTGACTGTGTGTTTGCAATTAGTTATGTTATTGTTTTCGTTCTGATTCTTATTGTGCAATCAAAATATTTAAACATCTGTTCTTTCAAATAGATGTGGCATGAAATCATCAGAATTACAATTGATTTTCATTATCTGCTTCTGTAACTGCTCTCTGAAAAATATCTTTCACAAAATATTTAATTATTATGAAATTACATTCATAAATGATTAATTTATTATTGATAAATATAATTTCATTCATAAAGGATTAAGTTATAGTTTATGAACAATAAATTATATTTATAGTAAAACTTATTACTATGCTAAACTTTCTACTTCATTGGCGCAACATCCCCAATGGTGTTCCAACTGGTAGGTTGCCTACTGGCAGATTTCGAGACAGAAAATGTCTTCTTTTACGTGGTAATGTTGTCAGCTCAACGCTTTACAATCATAATAGACTGGAACTTATGGTTTAAAGTGGATTCTGAACCACTACAAACAGCCCTGATACCGCTGGAACTCGAAACTGAAAACTATGGCATTGATCACTAGTCCCCTCAGCCACCAGAACCCCTATGTTAAATTTTAATAATATAACAAAAAACATTCAACTATTCTCTCCCAATAACTTTGATGTTAATGTCAAAAAAGAGTTAAATTCTGTCTTAGTTATAACAGCCTCGCTTTTCGGAAAAATATACACTATTTTAATTTTGTGGAGGGAAAATTATATTTTTGATTAATATGATCAATCAAAAATGTTTTGATTTGTTGTACGTGCTACTCAAATTTTAGGCACAAAGATTATTAATCTTGCCAATCCAATGTCTCTTGTAATATCATTATCATATAAATGGGATTTATATATCAGTTTCAGCTGAATTTGGTGAGTTGTAATAATGAAAAAAGCAAAGAAAATACCGCAATTTCTTCATGTTATTACTTTCTTTTACAAGTTTCTACTTTTTTTGTTGTTGAATTTCCTCTTTAATAACCTTTCTTTTTTAATTAGTTTTCTGATTTACTTTTTGTGACAAAAATTACACAAGCATAAAAACATTTAAGCAAATAATAATATATTAACATTTGAAAATACGTATTTTAATTCAAAACAGTTCAAAAATTATTGTTTTCATTATATTAAACATGTAAAATAATTTCAAATGTGAATATATTAAATAGAAAATGTACGTATCGCATAACATTACATGCGATATATTTGAAATATTTGCAAGAATTTGCTACAAGAATCGACAACAATTATTTTCTCGTAAATCAAGCAAAAAAATTGGGTTTTTTTTTTCTAAATTTTTCTTAACGCACGTACAAATTCATGCAAATAGCAAAAAATAAGAATTACATTGTGTCACTATATTGGAAATAAATCATTGCAATTTAATCATGTTATTCTCCTTAGAAATTCTCTTTGGTATTGATTTGTAAAAAGCGAAAATTTCAAGAAACTTATCTAAAAATATATAAGATGAAGAGAAATGAATCGCCAACAAGAATTTACTATAAAAATCGGCAACAAGAATTTACTATAAAAATCGGCAACAAGAATTTACTATAAAAATCGGCAACAAAAATTTACTATAAAAATCGGCAACAAAAATTTACTATAAAAATCGGCAACAAAAATTTACTATAAAAATCGGCAACAAGAATTTACTATAAAAATCGGCAACAAGAATTTACTATAAAAATCGGCAACAAGAATTTACTATAAAAATCGGCAACAAGAATTTACTATAAAAATCGGCAACAAAAAGTTGCTACAAGAATTGTCAACAAGAATTTACTACAAAAATCGTCAACAAGAATTTACTACAAGAATCGTCAATAAGAATTTGCTGCAAGAATCGGCAACAAGAATTTGCTATAAGATTCAGCAACAATCATTACTACAAGAATCGACAACAATCATGTTGTCATAAATCAAACATATATTAATGAAAAAATAAATGGTTTTTTTCTAAATTTTTCTTAATACTACATTCACAAATTCATATAAATAACAAAAAATACCGCTATAACATTTAAAAATCAGTAAACCACAAAAATACTTTTAAATATTATAATTCCTTTCAGCCATGGTTGAGCACTAAAATGTGTGCAACCTCGACGCACATCGAAACGGGGCCCCTCTTACTACATTAGGAACAGCAAATAAGGGCGTCGCCCCTGCATGGAGGTGAGTAATTAAAGCGGGTGTCACAATCTAAACTCTTTTGTAGATGCCGACACTCGGAGGAAACGGCGCTTTTTTAAGATCGTCAACACACACCCTGGCCTTTTATTGTCTCTCGGAAATTCGGCGGAATGGGGAACTTCTAGGCCTGACATTTTCGATTATCGGCCGCGCTGCTGAACCTAATAGTTTGGGAAGTGGAGGCTCGAAATGTCAGGGTCTTCTTTAATGAAAAGGAGTGGCTAATAGGGAGTATTAGAGGGCCAGGAAAGGGGAGGGGGTGAAAGTGATATTTAATCTTAAGAGTACTTCTTTTTAAAAAAGAAAATGCGGTGTAAGAAGATTGTGCTATTTTATAAAATCAGTAGTTGCATTTGCTTTTAAATAGTATCAGTTAGAAAACTTCCAAGAATGGTTTAATCCTCTGGTAGGTGAGAAGATTACAGGCGTGTTTTAGGTATCCCCTGAAGGGTTAATGCATTGTACGTTTTCATTGAAAATTACTGATTAAAAACTTTCATAAAAGGCCAGAGTATGTTTTATAAGACATTTAATCCTCTAGTGTAGTGGTGTTTTTAAGGTTTTGTACTGTCCATACTGGGCCAAGGCCGTCTACCTACTGGCAGAGACTGGTGGCCGAATGGCTCTAGCACTCGGTACCACAGGTATCGGGTTCGAATCCCGGAGAAGCCATGGATGTTTGTAGTGGTTCGAATCCACTTTAAGCTGTAGTTCCGGTCTCATATGACCGTAGAGGTCACAGAGCCCAATCAGAAGTCATCTCACTCACATCATTCCCAAACTGCAAAGGGGCAACTCAGCACTAGGCACAGTGATATGGTGTGATAGCAGTAGTGCCAACTGGAAGATTCCGAGACATGAGATTATTTCTATTTACGGGGTAGGGTTGCCAGTCTTATGTCCGAGACCTACGGTTTAAAATGGATTCGAACCACTAAAACATCCATGTCACCGGGACTTGAAGCCGAAACCTGTGTTACCAAGCGCCAAAGCGCTTTTGGGTCATATAATAATATATAAATTAATATATAAATAATACATAATAATAATATATAATAATATATAAAGTGCTTAATACTGATTCAATAATGATTCTAACAGAAGTAATAAGAAAGATAATATAATAAAAGTATACCAGAATATTTATAAGTATTCGAGATTCCAAATTTCTTCATATCGATTTTAAATTTTGGCACTGGATCTTACTTTATTCTTGAACCTTATCTTAAAAATCGTAAAAAAATACACTAGTTTCATCTTAATATAACATTAATTGTAATTTTTGAGCTTTACAACATCTCACATTTTTTTTTTTTTTACAATAAAGTACATAATAAAAAGTTCTATTTTTCATTAAAGAAACAGAATAATTGGAAAAAGTTACTGCTCTCACCTTTATATTTGGTTGAAATGATAAAGTTCTTAAACTCAATTCCTTTATTATTACTTAAGAGTGTAAACAACAAAACTTTAAAAATATACTTAATGTCACAAAACAGTAACACTAGTATGATTGCATAAATTGAGAATAACATAAATGAAAAAAGCTAAAAATATTTATTCATCTCTATTAAATTTAATTGTTAATAAAATATTGGTATTTTAAAAATCATAATACCAAATAAAAATAATGTATGAAGCGTCCCTTTTTTCATATTAATTGTCGTGCAACGATTGAAAAAGAAATGATTCACATATTTAATAAATGTGAAGAGTGATTTATATGTTACTTAACTATCAAATTGTAAATCAAATTTTATTGTACATATTGTATTATATTTTATATACAATTTTTTACTATCACATTGTTACTAAATTATAATATATATCAAATTGCAAACACCGAAAAACTTCACAGTAAATTTTTATATTTAATTAATCTTCAATAACAATAATTGTAATTTTTTGTACTTCCTTTTTGTGTTTTGTCTCATTCTTTTTCACAATAAAGTACATAATAAATTTCTGTTTTTTTTTATAAAACAGATTAATCGAAAAAGTTACTGCTCGCATCTTCATACTTGATTGAATTAAGTTCTAAAACGCTCAATTTGGTTATTATTAGTTAAGATTATATATTAGTTGTTATTAGTTAATTATTATTAGTTAAGATTATATATTAGTTAAGTTATTAGTTAATTATTATTAGTTAAGATTATATTATTTGTTAAGATTTTTATATTTAATTGAATTATTATTAGACACTTTTCTAACTTGAAATTACATCATCAATAAAATATCATTCTGATAAATCAAGCTAAAAACAAAGTGAAATGGTATTTAAGAGAATGTAAGAAAAGGTTTAAATTAGCACTTTTAGTTGGTGCCCAAAATATCATATAAATTAAAAGAAAACTGCAATGTTTGCAATTAACAATTTAAAAAAAAGTAAAATTCCTTTTTATTATTTTTTATAAAATTAATTATTAAAATAATTTATTTCATTTTTCAAGAAATCATATTAAAGTATGGAAAAAATAACCCCAAATAATTATTTTAATTCTCAAGTTAAGAACTAAACCTAAAAATAATATTTGTCTATCGAAACTTTCCAAACTGGTTGATTGTGAACTGCGATATCTGTTTATGGTAAGACAGAGAATTAGGAACACAGCTTGAGTTACTTTGCTTGCACGACTGGACTCTAGCATACAACAGAATGGATGTGTTTTCTCTACTGGAGGGCTAACATTGAACACCCTGAACACAAGGACATTTGTTGTGTTTTTATGGCATTTTAAATTTTGATCCTGAAATTGAACTTGTTTTTAACTGGTTTTAAGGCCTTTTGGTCGTTTTTGTTAAGAATGTCTGGTTTTTTCCTTTGTAAATTTGATTTGTTTATATCTTCTTTTTTTTTTTGATATTGCAGAAATTTTTTCCCATATGGATTGAGTTCTAATTAAGCCATGGTTAACAACAACAACCCTTGGATAGTTCATGTAACCCAGTATTATATGTTACAGAATTTGTTGAATGTTTGAAGACGTAAATATTCATGTTTATATACTAAATTATTTTATTTTATATATAAGAAATGAAAGAATCTTGAAAAACTTTGTAAAACCTTGTAAAACTTAATCCATTTGGTTTTGTAATAAGAAATGATTTTACAGTTTTTTTTTTTTTTTTTTTTTTTTACCTGAAACATTGCAAACATTTCTTACAAAAATCTTTCACAGATGAAGTCATAATATTCTTCCGGTACAAACAATAAATTTCAGTAACAGCTGTAAAATTTTTTTTAAACCGTAAATCTTATCATTAACTACAATTTAACCTCTTTTTTTAAGAACTTTCATCAGTTAATGGTGATGACATAATGCTAACCAAAAAGGATTTACTCAATAAATTTCCTTTCCCGTTCTTTATGAATCACCTTTTCTCATTTTACCAATAATAAAAATACTATAGTACTTACAGTACTCATTTTATGGTTAAATCTTTTCTTCTCATAGTGCCAATTACAGTTAGCGTGAGAGTATAACATTGTTACAGCATCTAAACTTCACACGTTTTCCTCTAAAATGAGTCATAAAAGTTTTTAAATGATAATAAAAAATGTTTTCTTCTTCACACTCTTCTAAGAAGAAGTTACGGCTTTATATCACCAGATGTTACTATTGTTAAAAAATATAAGTCTTAATTCTTAAATTTTAGTAACGACAAGAGTTAAGATAAATCTTTACTGAACCGTTTTTTTCAATACATTAAAGTTTCAATGTATATAAAATCGACAACAAAACTTAGATTTAGTGAATAGTTTCTTTATAACGTCAGTTTGTCGTATAAAATAGTTTTAATCCTACTTAATTTAAAACTTTATAATGTTCTAGTTTCTCATCAAAATTAGATGGAGATGTAAGTAAACTGTTGATGTTTTAATGCAACTGGTTTTATCTGTTAAATTAAAAAAAATTACGCCATAAGCAAGGGCTGATGTTACTCATTTTTGCACTACATGATCTACGTGTAGTTATGTTGGAACTATGCTACGGACGCGATAACCTTAATCTCGATATTGACAGGAAATATTTAAAATTTTGATTTCAAACTTCAAACACTCAAAAAACTGTGGTTCCGAGCGTTTCCCTGATGGCCTTTATTTTACTTCAGAAAGAACAATTTCTACATAACAAATTTTGAATGTACAAATTTTTGCAACATGATTCAATATATTATGAAAATAAAATATCTTTATTTCGTCTGACTTTCTAATCAAAATTTACTCAAAAGTGTTGTCAGTTAAGTTGAGATTGTATATGCATTTGGACCATTTACCATTAGATAATAGACACCATATATTTCTCAGCTAACTCAAATTTACATTTTTAATCATTTAAAGAAGATACAAGTAATTATTGATTTAAAGGATTACTTCTAAGCCGAAAACCCGAGCAACCTGGAATAATAGGCCACATAGCACCACGTTGCTCAGCTACCTCATATTTTTTAAGATCTCGACTGAAGTTAAAGAACTGTTTAACTACATTGAAATTGAAACATTAAAACATTTCTTGAAATTTAAAGGCTGAATTTCTAAATTATATTTATTTACATAATGACATTTAAGACTATCACAGGATCACAACACATAATTCTCATATAATTCACAGCTATTAACAATTGGCCGAATGCATTTTTGGCAAGCATCGTTTCGTTTCGACATGCTCAGAACGACAGTATCCAGACCCCATCATGGCTGTAGGAAGCCAAAGTTCAGACTGAAACTAAAATGATTCTCCATGGGATGGAGAAATCACGTGAGCTATTTTTCATTTCAGATTATGCCATTTTAGATAAGCGAAATTTAGGATGATTTGAACCAGGGATTCTCAGGAACAGCGAGTTACAATTGATAAATTGTTTAATGGAAGTTATAAGAAAGAAAATTATGCTAATTTTAAAAATTTGTGATTTAAAAATTTAGTTCATGAAAATAAAATTTTAAAAAATTAAGAATTAATTAATATAAAATTTTTGTAATATTGTCTGATGCCGATTTAGATTTACAAAATATTGGATTAAAAACATATTTGAAGATTAAAAACATTAACGTTAACATTCATCAAGTAGCTATTAATTACTTTTTTATATGTAACACTCACTTCTCACTTTTAATATAAATGTTATTTATAGACAAAGAACTTACTTAAAATACAGCACTTGATCTCAATGGTAAATATAAGAATCTCCCGTTGAGTTTTAATCACATTTTATAAATAATCTTTACAAATAATCTATCCCTTCAGATCTAACACAATGCAACGCCATAATCATTCAACCAAATTATTTAACAACAAAAAACAACGGAATGTATATTCAATTAAAAAAACTTTTTCAATAACATGTAAATGGGGTTATTGGGGCAGGCAGGCAAATTGGTTATCGGCCATTACTTAATTTATTTTAAAATCTTTTCCTTCTATATTATTCACTTTACATCAAAAAGTAACATCTTTTCAAAGAAATTGGAAATATAATAATTTACTTTAAAATTGAATCATAACTTTAAAAAGGTTTTGGGAACTTGTCTCGTTTTTAATGAAAATTCCTATATCGTTAAAAATGAACAAGTGAATAAACAGTTCAAAGAAGGCAGAGAATACATCAAAGAAAAAGCCCTTGGTCGACCCTCAACTTGAATAAATGTTATAAACAAGTAATATAAAAAAAAAAATTTTTGGTTCAAACCGTCATACTTTTTTTAGACTATATTGATGAAAGTCCTTTAGAAATAATTTTCCCACTTCCTTTTTTGGGCCTCAAACGCGTCATCTATTGGTAGATAATGCAACTTAAATCTAAAAAAAAAAAAAAACTGCAATTAATTCATTAAATTTAATTACTGACTTTTTTGAAAAAACTATCGTTTCACATCCAGTGTATTCCACTACAAATTCAAAAAAAAAAAACCACTCCAAACACCGTTTTGAACTTGAGTGGATGCAACGTAAAAATATTTTATGAACGATTGAAAATTTGAACAAGATATATATAGAGAGTGTGATCTAATAGAAGGAATTGAAAAATCTCCAAAAAATGTTTTTGTAAGGATATTATTTTTTTGAAACATTTCGTACTTAATTTTAAATCTTCAGACTTAAATCATTCAAATGTATCGGAATTTTTGCGCCTTTCACTTTGAATACATTAACGCAACTGATCTTGCTTTTTGGATCCTGCACAGTTCATCAAAATCGATCATCTATCATCAAAGATCATTCTGTTGGATTCCTAATCATAATTACATTAATATGTATCATAAAACTAAGGTTTTAACAACATTGTCAATTTTCTAGAAAATTCTGTTATGGTAATATTGCACAAGCTTTAAATATAATTATTAGATAATTGAATATCATCCCAAGACACTATCAAATTAAGTTTAAGTTTTTTAAAAAATAAACATCAATTAAGTTTAAGTTTAATAAATCACCAAAAAATTTTTATATCAAATCTTTGACTTTTTTTAAAAGACAGGAATTTCGAGCTTGATGGCCAAATGTCTGGCTCCCGATGCTTAAATTTTCGAATTCGAATCATGTATCGGTGTCCTGGATGTTTCTTTTCGAATCCACTTTAAACAGTAGGTCCCGATCTACGGTGATTCTAACATCGATCATCTATCATCATCCATATTTTTGTGGTATATCTTCAAACTGATAATTTATAGTAATAGATATCATAAATGAGTTACAGAGGTGCAGTCGTCAACTTTTCTGGCATAAAGATTAACGAAATATGTATTGCCACAGCAAAAAAATCAGTGATCAATATATTTCTTCTCTCTCTAGTTACATATATCACTATCATCAGGTACCAACGAACAAAAATTCTTCAATGTGAACAAAATTTAATTACTTTATTATAAGCTGAGAAAAGTGTCTTAGAATAGCTCCAGTTAAATTAGAAAATAACAATTAATATAATTATAATTTTTATACATTTTGGTCCAAATAAGATTAATTGGTTAAGTAGTAGAGAAAGAATGTAGTGGTACGGAATGTTTGTAGTGGTTCGGAATCCACTTTAAACTTAGGTTGCGATGTAATACGATGGTAGAGCGTTGGGCGTAGGGCTGACAATCCCCCCCGTAAAAAGAAAACATCTCCTGTCTCGAAATCTGCCAATAGGCAGACGGCCTTGGCCCACCATGGGGCTGTTGCGTCAATAAAGAAGAAGAAGGGCACGAATTAGGTGAACATGAAAATGTATTTTGCTTTTTTTATCTGTCATATCAATTTATATATGACATAAAAAGCAAAATGCAATTTTTATACACAGCTGGAAGAAGAAAAAAAAAAAGGACAATATTATGGATATCTGAGTAAAATTTAATAAACATTAATTTAAATAAGCAAAAATAACATAATCATTTTCACTTCAGCCAAGCGATAGACGAAAAGAATATTCATTTTTTAATATAAATAAAGAAAAATGAGTCTCCGATGTTAAAAAATGTTCCATGTCATAATTCTTTAAACTTCTCAAAAATAGAATTATGATTTGAAAGTAGTATTTGAAATATACCTTATGATAAAACATCTAAATACATATCTTCTCCTTCTTCTTCATTAGCGCAACATCAAATGATGGGCCAAGGCCGTCTGTCTACTGGCAGATTTCGATACAAGAGATGTTTTCTTTTTACGAGATAGGATTGCCAGCTTCATAGGTATATAATTACTAATAAAAATGAAATTATTAATATTCTAAATGTGATTAAATTTGTTTTATTATTTTCAATACAGTGATGCCTTAATTAACAGTGGCAATCCCAAAACAGAATGTCGTCATTATGTAAAGCACGTTTCTCCATAAAATTTTATTGAACATTAATTATTTTATTCCGTCTCATCCCTGTAAACACATTCTATATTAAATATGCAGATAAAATGTCGAAAATGTAATAAAATCTAATTTTAAGATATTTGCTACAAGAAATTTATATTAATGAAATAAATCGTTCATAAAAACTGTTCTTAATTAACAAACACTGTTAACAAATGGACACAAAACTTTTTGATAAAGGGAACTGTAAAAAATACATATGGGTTGTTTGATAGTACTTGTTATGAAAATGTTTCGAAAAAAACGGACTTTTCATTAAATAGATCGCATTACCTCGGATTGGTTTGGATTCTGTTTTAAACTATTATTTTAAACTTTGCATCTCTAATAAATCTTAAACATTTTCTTCCTCTATATCAACGTTAAACCTATGTCCCAAAATCTGTTACCAACTTGTATCCTTCACTGCAGCTTCTTCAGTAACAAAGGAAGGACACTGTATAGACATTCGTCGTTAACCAAATCGGTCGTAATCCAAGATAAGAATTAAAAAGTGATGCTTGGGTACTAATGAAAGAAAAAGGAGAGGGTTTTTTTTTTTGTCCTCCTTTGTAACCTAAGTACTACTGTACATCAAAACGACCAGAAGACCAATTTGCTAACGCTTTGTCCGTTGGTGCTTCAGGTTTGAATCCTAGCTGGATGTTTGTTAGTGGTTCGTAATCCACGTTAAACTGTAGGACCCAGTATAATTAGCGCAAAATATGCAGAAAATGACTAAAAAAATGACAAACCAAACTACTGAACATCAAATGTTTTGATTAAATTACATTCCATGTGCAATATATGAGACATCTTTAACAAAAGTTTCTTTTTACCCCTTCTTTTTCATATTTTCAAAAAAAAAAAAAAATTCTTATACATTATGTGTATTCTATCCATTTATTTATTTCTAATTTTAGGTTCAAGGTTATTTATTAAAGCATAAAAAAAAGGATTGAAAAAAAACTATTTTTTTTTTACAGGCTGTACATTTAGCTGCTAAATTTCTATAATAAATACAAAGAATACGTATTGTAACGCAATTAAATATAGGGGAAAAAAAAAAATTCCTTTCTAATTTGGCTCATGAGTAGATAAGATATAATGAAAAATAAATTCTGTGAATAATAATATATATTTATCTTAATTATTCTGACATATATCAATCAATAATGTGATTGATGCCGATGAATAGCGTGGTTATCAATTTTTCAATTAATGACACAATATGATCCAAAGAATATGCATAAATTTGTTTACAATAACCTTTCGATGATTCCGTCCATAATTTTGTTTACAATAACCTTTTCAAGATGCATATTAAATTAAGAAGTATTGATGTAAAGAATATCGATTCAATATCGATTCAATAAAGATATCAATCAACCAACCTACTTTACGATTAATAATCATTCTTCCATGACAAAGAGATATTACAATTAAGAATTAAAACTTTCAACTGTGTTATAATTTAATTAAATTGCCTACATATTAATAATAATTGATAAATCTGAATCTGAATTGCGAATTTTTTAGAAATATTTATTAACCAATATTATCATTTATTTTAAGCATTATTTTTTACTGTTCTAGATTTGTTTTTAATTTATTTCATTTATTTTTGTAAATATATGTGGATCACTTGATTCTAAATTACATTTATGGGTTTTTGTAATATTTTTACTGATTATTGTGCCTAAATGAATTATCAAATAAAATGACATGGAAAATTATTTATACATTAGGAATAATTTTTAATATATAACATTTGCTTTATTTATATCGTTAAAATGTTTAAAATCTTGTAAGCTAGTATACTAGACTATGGATCTCATTTATTCACTGATTTTTAATTGGTGTAAGCGATATTTTACATAATAATTATCTTCAGAGCATTAATATTTAATCCAAATCTATTAATCTTATAGATTAGAGTACCCAAATGTGTTTTGTAAATTAATTTCATTAATTAGAATAAATATTTTAATCACACCAAATAGAATATTCATATTGATAAAATCAAATAGAATAAACTCTATTACTTTATGCTAAGTAAACGAAAATAAAATCCCAATCCATATTTTCTAATTTATCATTCTTTTAACTTACAATGACCCCCAATCAACACTAAGCGTTGTTATATCGACCCCTGAGGGTCAATATTATCTTTAGAGTATTAATATTTAATACAAGCCTATTTAAGAAATTTATCTTAAAGTTTAATTAATTAATATCGGAACGCCAACAAAAGATGTTTGAAAATTAATTTCCTTAATTAAAATAAATATTTCGATAAAAACAGAATATATTAGATTATATAATAAAAAATAATATAGAATTAGAATATATAATATCATCAAATAGAATATATTATCAGATAATATATATATATATATATATATAATAAAAATCAAATAGAATATACTCGATTACTCTATGCTAAATAAATGTTTTGAATTCTGGTTTCTATTAAACTTTTAAATTAAACATCTTAACTACAATTAAAACGAAACTGAATTTTCAAATTTTTTTTTGCCGTCAAATTTTCTGTGGGCAAATAAAGGTCATGATCCTTTCAAGATTCAGGAGTTTTTATTTCTATCTGGGAAAAAAATTAATTTATGGACATGAGTGTATAATATAGTATGTATTAATATATCCCTTTTATTTTAAAAGGGATACATTTTTGTTCTGACATTTTTAGGTTGCATATTTGATTAGAGGGATAAATAATATATAAGACACAGTCATTTTCATCCAGCTTTTGGTCCTGCAGCTCTTTTAAGAACTTTTCTCAATCTTAAAGGCTTCTTATTCCATCTTATTGTGAGATTATTCAGAGTGGAACTAACTTTAGTTAGAATAGAATATCATATTTTCAATTTTTTAGAGTACAGTGCTATATCGTCCCCTGCTACATCAAACGTCCACATTGAAAGTGATCCACATCTACGACCACTCAAATGTAGTATATTTATTAAAAGTAAACATTTTAAGTCCCTCAATCTATTCAATGCCTCAAAAAATTTGATATTTTATCCTTAAAAAACACCTAATAACTTCTGAAACTGAACGACAATAGAATGTCAATCCATACTTTCTAATTTATCAATCCCTGACAACGATCCCCGTCAACATCGAACAATGGTATTTTGAGATTGCATGCTCCTTCTACTTAAGTTAAGTTTTAAGTCGCTCGTCTATTCAAATCTTCAAATTTTGGTACTTTACGCTTCAAATCCTCCTGCCACTATTTCTGGCATGGAACACATATTGAATCCCGATCCATCATGTCAAATTAACCAATCAAATAATACCTCCAGGGGTGGAAGTTGGCATTCCAATGACAGACCCATAATACATATTAATTAATTCCGCATGTCACATCACATCAAAATTGGGCCACTTCCGCAAAAAGTCATCGGGGCATCTCCCCAAATGAATAGGCTCCATAACAGGTAGATTAATGATCGTGAGTCATACGGCGGGTTTTTCATCATTCAAAACGAATTGTGTTCTCTATTGGTGGTTTCAGGGATCCCCCTTGTAAACAATACATCCACTCCCCCCATCCTTGGCGCAGTCAATAGTTGTGTGCTTTTCAAATCCTGCATCAAAGGTCTCTGGAGTTTCCTGGAATCATCCATTGTTTTCTGCATTGGATGATATTTCTGAGCAGTAGATTAATAGTCAAGGGACTTGAGATATAGAAATCATAAATGTCATAGAAGTTTCTTTTGTTTTTAATTAATAAGTCATTGTCAGTTTTCAAGATGGAAATAAATTAGATTATTATGGTGTTTTGAAATGAAATGTTTTAATAGTATTGAAATTTAAGGTTTAACTTCTTTAGATGCAATGTTTTTAAAGTGCCAAAAAAAATAAATATTGTTTTTTTATTTGTTATTTTATTCTATGTCACCAACTATTCAACAATTAAGATAAAAGCACTGAATATGCAAACAAATACTGTTCTATGTCACTAGATATTCACCTAGTAAGAAACAAACAATAAATATACAAAAATACTGTCTAATATGTAGCCATTGAAAGTTAATAATGAATTATTGTTGAAGATATTTTACATTTTCGGAGCATATTGCTTCTTTATATTTTTTACAAATATAATGAGTTTTTCTGATGCAATTTCCTTTCTTTTTGATCTGAGACTTATACAGTATAATGCTGCAATATTCAAAAAGTATTTTTATTATTTAGCAACAAAATTAGGAACAATCTTAGTTTACGAAAAAAATGTTCTTTAATTTTATTAATCATTATCAAACAAATTATCTGTTGTTAAACTCCCTACAAAAAAATAAATTCTTCAATATTTTCAAATTTTCTGAGTTTTATTTAAATTAAAATATTTATATTTAAAACAATGAACTACACTAATAAAACTAAATTTAGAACCAGTATCTAGAAAACTTGACTTTAACGGGAAATAAACTCTTGCTTTTTTTATTCATGAGTTTTTACAAGGTTTTTATTCATTTTCACCCAATCAATTTTCTGGTTTTTAACTTCATCATTAAATTTATTAAATTTTTAAATTTCTTTCAATAAATTTAGCTTTAATAAAATGGTCTCATAATGGTCTCCCCTTTGTTATTATTTATCTCATAAAACTTTCAGTCCAAAATGAAATGGGCTACATACTTTCTGCTGTCGTCATTTTAAAAAGAATATGTATTCTCTATACACAGCAAAAATGTTTGAAATTTGAGAAAAAACGTCTAATATTTTTTGAAATTATTTTTTGTTAATGCATGAAACATTAACATGTCAAGACTTTATTTATTAACTAAATAAAATTATATCTGCATAATTTTATAATTTATATTAGTTTTCCATGAATTAAAAAAAAAAAACAAAAAACCAAAGGATAAGGACACAAAACGAAAGAAAAAGAAAAAACCAAAAAAAAGAAACAAAACAAACGGAAAGAAAAAAGAAATTTGAAAACCAATTTCCCCAATTTAAGAAAATTTTAAATATTTCTCATAATCATGATAGTTTTACAAAGTTATTTACTGAAATCTCTTCCTAATTTTTCGTATATATTTAAAAAAAAACATAAGATAATTTAAAAAAAAAATAATGATTTAGAAATATTCCGAGACGAAAGTATTTTGTCTCAATAAAAATTTCATAATTCTAGATGGTTTGGTCATATGTATTGACATTTATTATTATACATTATTGAGTCTTATTCAAATTATTATTTTTATTATGTATAATACTTTTGTAGTATCCAATGTAGATGGAAAAAGTTATTATTAATTGATGTTTTATTCCCAAACCGCATTCAAGTTATTATGATCAAAAAGAACCTTGATTACCATTTTTATCAAAATAAAACTGTTATATGATTGATGCTATTTCATGTGCATGTAATTATAGTGGAAGTTTATATTTAATGGCTCATTTACTAAAGTTTATTGCAAAATAACTATTTATTATGGAACTTGTGGTTACAAGAAATTCATGTTTAATAACTTTCTGAGGACTGGATAAAAAGATGAAACCACATAATTGAATCATTATTGTAATAACTGTTTGCTTACATGGTATTAAAGTTGTTATTACAGTAAGAGTTTTGAGTAACGGTTATTGTGCAATAGGTTTGTATAGACAAAATTAATCAGTATTTATTCATAAATTATGAAAAAATCAGGATTGTTCATTTTTGAAAATACTGTGTAGTTCACAAATTCTAAATTTATGATTCAGTCAAAATACATTTTTAGAAATTTCAAAAATAAGATTTTTAATTCAGAATATTATTATAATTTCTGCCTAAGATAGGATGTATTGCTTTTAAGTTCAATATGTCTTTACGAATGCAATAATTATAATTATTTTCTGTTAACAAATTTTTTTTTAACATAATGTTTTGAATTGAACTAAATGATTCCTTTAAAGATTTTATCTTTAAAAAAATACCATTATAAAAATAAATACTATACATAATAAATAAATATAAATATAATAAAAAATATAAAATAATATAAAAATATAAAATAATATAAAATATAAATATAATATAATATAAATACTATAAAAACCATAAAAAATACCACTTATTAGTTTTATTGCATATTAAATAATAAGATATAACAAAAAATAGTAAGAAAATAAACATCCCCCCTTTATAATATACACTGGTAAAATATTTTAAAAATTTTCAAAAACTCGATTTTCATTACTGAACTTTTAAAAAATTGCTTTTAATATTGATGACGAAAACTTAATTTGAACTTTTAATTTAATTCTGAATATCAGTTTACCCTAAAACAACTATACGAAAATTAATGACCGTATTTAAAGCATTTGGAATGAAGCATAAATAATAAGGTTTACAAAACTGTTGTTAATAAAAGATGCAGTTGAAACTCTCGTTTAATTCTTAAAACTTTTAAAAGAACACAGAATTTCCATGAATTTTAAACTTTAGACAAAGAGAATAATTTACACATAAAACTTAAACCTTGACAGATGGCCTGCAGGAACATAGAGCAAGTTAACTTCTAAATGGTTTTTTTAAACTATGCAAATTAAAGCAAGCATACCTTGCAGGGAACGAATGCAAAACTTATTCATGGTTTCTGTTTCTCACGGTTATAGTTAACAGACCAGCAGCAACAATTCTCAGTCTCTGGTACGGTGGAACACAAACAGTTTCGGAATCTTTTGCCATCACGCAAAGATTCCGCAATCCTCAGGCAATCCCGTCACAAAAGAACTTATGATATGCCACTCTTATAATCTGGCACGATCCTTCCGTGTTTAGCCCCCTCCCCCCCTTTTTTTTGGAACACTCCACACAGACAGAAGTTGCAACATTCTTTTTCTCTCTTTAAAAAGAATGATTAAGTTCTGTATGTCATAAGAACACTGCTTAAGGTTCCAAGATGCCAAAGAGCCAAAATTCGAAATTCTTTTTTGATAGATAATTGATTCGAAGTTCGATCCGTAGGTGTTTGAAACGTTCCATCCCTTCCCCCTACTGAAGAATGTTAGTTTTAAATGGTCTCAAAGTGGCCATTGGTGAACTGTCATAAGTATGGATTAAATGATTTTTTTTATATACAGAAAGATTCTTTTTGTTGGAAGGAAAAAGTCTTTTATTGGTTTCTCATTTGTCAAAAAGTCTCGTTTGCCCCACCTCTCGTGTCGTCAGGAAGAAGGAAAAATGAAGCAGGGAAGAGTTAATTGGTATAATTAAATGGAGAATTGAAAAGGTGGACTTGGCGGATGTAAAGGATGTCAAAAAAGATACCAAGAAGGATGAATGACTAGCGAAATAAAAAATGATATTATAAAGCTCTGTTAGTGGTTATAACTGTTATTATCTTTCTTCAAGGTAACTTTTCCATGGTAGAAGATACCTTAATGAATGAAAAATAGTGCTTATTTTATATTGCCAAATGAACACTTTTAAACATCGTCTCATTTGTTCATAAGCATATAACTCATAAACTAGCTAATGTATGAAAACATTTATTAAAAATTCTTGATTGAAGCAAAAGTACTTTTGCGGATACTTAATAAACTCGTTTCTTTTTTTCAACAATAGGATTTGGTTAATAATTCCCTGTAAACTGCAATTAGATATTATATGAACATATAATTCCGATATATATATAGAAAATATTATGTAGATATAGATCTAAAATTCAGATATTACAGAATAGAAAAGGTGGACTTGGTGGGATGTAAAAGGATGTCAAAAAAGATACCAAGAAGGATGAATGACTAGCGTTGTAAAAAATGATATTATAAAGCTCTGTTAGTAGTTATAACTGTTATTATCTTTCTTCAAGGTAACTTTTTCAGGGTACAAGGTACTTTAATGGATAAAAATAATGCTTATTTTATATTGCCAAATAAGCACCTTTTTTTAAACATTATCTCATTTGTTTCATAAGTATTTGACTCATAAACCTACTAATACATTAGAGAAAACATATTAAAATATCTTGATTGGTAAAAAAAAAGAAAATACTTATTTGTTGATATTTAATAAACCTGATGGATAAAAATTATACTTATTTAATATTACTAAATAAACACTTTTAAGCATCATATCATTTGTTTCATAAGCATGTGACTCATAAACAAGCTAATATATGAAAAATTTAAGATATTTTGATAGGTACAAAAATACTTATTTGTTGATACTTAATAAACCATTTTTTTCAACAGCATTTTGTTAATAACTCCCTGTAAACTGCAATTAGATGTTATAGAAGATATTATATGCATAGTGTCGATAGATAGATTATCGATCTATAATTCAGATATTATTGAAATGAAAAGGTGGATTTGGTAGATATAAAAGATGTCAAAAAAAGATACCAAGAAGGATGAATGACTAGTAAAAAATGATATTATAAAGCTCTGTTATAACTGTTATTATCTTTCTTCAAGTAACTTTTTCATGGTACAAGACACCTTAATGGATAAAAATAATGCTTATTTTATATTACTAAGTACATTTTTTAAAGATCATCACATTCGTTTAATAAGCATTTGACTCATATGCCAGCTAATGTATGCAAAACTGCATTAAAATATATTAATTTGTACAAAAAATACTTATTTGCTGATACTTAATAAACCAGTTTCTTTCAACCAGTATTTTGTTAATAACTCCTTGTAAACTGCAATTAGATATTATATGAAGATATAATTCTGTTATTACAGAAGATATTATATGCATAGAGTTGATAGGTAGATTATTAATCTATAATTCAGATATTATTGAAATGAAAAGGTGGATTTGGTGGATTTAAAGGATGTCAAAAAGAATGTAAATATATAAGATGTAAACATGTAAATATATAAGATGTAAACATGTAAATATAAAGAATGCAAACATATTAAACATCTAAATATAATTGCAATTTACATAGGCAAATAACTTGTTTTAAAAAGGATGGATGACTAGGGAAATAAAAAGGATATTATTTATCGAATATATTGTGAATTTTCAATGAGCAATTTTATCGAGAGTTATTAATACAAATTTATATATAATTACAGTTTACATAGGCAAATAGCGTGTTTTATTTTCCAAGAAATATCAATAGTTAGTGAAAAGAACTTTTAGTGACATTTATCTTTGAGGGAATTTTCATTGCACTTAAAAGTAAATTAGCATTGAACGTAATTCAATTTAATTGATTTAAAAGTTCAGAATGGTTTAATTAGTTTTTATCTAACATTAAATTGATTAAAAGCGACACATTACATAATAATTACATCAAAATAAAAATCATTTAAAATATTTCTCTGAACCTTTATAGGGAGCTTTCTAAGTGGCAAAAAATTACATTAAATTATGAATTAAACTCAACTACTTTTAGGAAATATAATTCTTAGAAACTAAGCAATACATATAAGATGCAAATTTGAAAAAAAGTATTAATAATGAGTAATTTAAAACGAGCTCTTTTATTTATAACTATGTTACATAAGATTTGAATCAAAATTATTTGGGAATTAAGCTACATTCTTTCAATATTAAAAAAAAATTTAAAATAAAGTTGCTGCCAATTAAAAAGGTTTGGATTAAAAGTTTTTAAAATTATCCATCAATCTAGGTTTGCTGGGATTGAAAAACTGCCATCGTATTTCAAATTTCACAATACCCATTTTGTTGTTAAATGTATCCACAGACATGTCGGCGGTGTTTGTGACCTTATTTTAATGCTGCACAGGACAATTAATTGCCTTTTACACCAATTTCTGATTGCCTCAATGTTAATATTTCGGTGTGTTTACTAGAAATAAACGAAAGCTCAGATCGTTGTATTTGTTTGCACAAATGTTCTTGAAAGAAAAAGTACACAGCTGGCAACAATCACGCAAATGCAGAAGACATCTATCCTGCGAACGTCACGACAACACCTCGACCGAAGACGACAGAGGACGCACACCCCTGATCAACTTTTTCTTTCGGTTTCCCATAAGTATGAGTCACGAAAAATGATTCAGGTCAATATAATGGACGCGATAGGGAAGAAGAACAACTCACCACCCACGCTTAACACCTGTTTGCTGTTCATCAACTTTCGGTCCGCTGGTCGATCGAGTTTTCGAACTTGTTTAGTGGACGTTACATTTGTCTGTGACTATGATGATATAAAAAAATAAACTAAAATAAGAGCAATTTCAAGATGGCTAAGTCCATTTGTATGACTTGGCATCCTGTTTTTTGTAATCTAATTTACATAATGGAATTGTAAATATTGTTTGTCACAATAAATCTTTGAATATATTGTGTTACCATTTAAATATGCACTGTATAATTAAGAAAAAAAAACTGAAAGAAATTCAATTACATTTTGTATTTAAATGATATAAAACGACCCTTGCAGGTTACCTTTCTTATTTTTTATCTGAGCAGACCTATTTTATTTTACTAAATGTGATTTAAAGCAAATCATTAATTTCTAGTTATTTAGCATTTTAAGCATCATTGCATTTGGGGTACATTATTTATCATAAATAAAAGAGCAATGTATAAATAGTACATCACGAGAATTTTATCCAACATCATTTCTATGCAGCTTTTATTGTAATGAGTAGGTTTTTTTTTTTTTAGTTATTATACAAATTGAGAATGTGTTTATGTTGAGAAATTTCATGTGTGTTTATTTATTCTGAAATACTTTGATATTTATTTACACAAAATTTCCACCGTAAGAATTAGAATTTATTTTCCTGGCTAGTGAATTTAAAATATGTTAATTTAGCCTGTTGTACATGCGTTACGTACTATATTAGATTATAAACTATTAAAATGACTAATATAATTTCGAGAAACAAGCATTCGGCCATGATAACGATACTATACATTATCTGCAATATATATGTAAAACCAAAGACATTTAAATTAATTTTTATATAACATGCAGTTCAGAAAGAGAACGATTATTTGCATGCTATCATGGCCATTGGAATTGATGTTCAATTGACTTATCAATTCAAAGAAATGGTAAATATCTACAAATGTGGCTTTATGATAAAATTCCACTGGATAGATCTTCAATCAATAGCACTTTTTTTTTTTTTTAAAAAAATCAATTTGTTTTACTTGTTTTTTTTAGTGATGCAGTTGCTTATTTGTCGATATAATGGATGCATAACTAACTACGAGTAACTCTCTCCTACTACAGTACATGTTGGATTATGACACTCTGCCTATTCTTTTACGGGGTAGTGTTGTCACCCCTACGCCCAACGCTCTACAGTCATGTTAGAGCTGGACTTATGGCTTAAAGTGAATTCAAACATCCCTGGTACCGCCGGGTACCGAGAGCCAGAGCACTAGCCACTCAGCCATCCGCCCCCCTGGATGTATGGAAATGGATGCATAGAAAGCAGTTATTTCCTTATTGATCGATCGGCAGCAGTGAAAAACGCGTATATTTAAAGTAACTCAAATTAAATCACTTAAAATATATATTAAGAGTATAAATAAAATTTAAAGCAATGTAACATGCATTTAAAAATAAAAAGCATGTATCTACCAAAAACTCTATCAAAAGAAGACCAATACTTTTAACTATGCTTTTCAAGACTGGACATCTGCTGAATTACAGAAAGGAGAATAATTTCCCATAAAACATGTTGAATAATTTTTTTTTGATACATATGTAATTTACATATACTACGAACAGCTTATCGAAGAGTGATGAAATGAGGACATTGCCTTCACTTCGGAATTACAGGGGTAATTGACACGCATTTGCATGTTGTTAGAAAGAGAGGCAGTAAAAGAATTCCACCTGGCAACCTGACTGTAGATATGAGACTATTACAAAAGCAGTGAAAATTGTCATCGAGCTTTCCTCATTTTTGAAAACAGTGAATATAACGAATGCTTCCAAAGGATTCAAATCTACTTTGCGCCAACCTGTTTTAACCCTCCACTTTTTAACTTTTCTTTTTTTCGGAAATCTACAGCATTAAATGCAATAAGTAATAATTTTTCAAAAATCTGAGCCCCAAATGAATTTCCAGTAAAGTTTCCTGGAACACTTTTGAAACACAATTCATGAAGCAATTTTGTAGGATGAGATCCTATCATCAAAAAACACATTTTTCATCGATATTTTCATCCTAAGCCAATTGCCAAACTTTTTGCCGAAAATACTGAATGCACCAACTCACACTGCATTGATTCTTTGTGACTTTTTTTGTCAAAAATGAAACCCATGTCGTTCCACAACCACCGTATTCACAGAGTGCGACTTCTGGCTCTTCCCTAAACTCAAAAGACCACTTCATAGACACCGTTTTGAGTCGACTAAAGAGATTCAACATGAATCAGTGCGCGCCTTGAAGGCCATCCCGGCCAATGACTTTTTAGCATGCATTGAGGATTGGAAAAAAAGTTGGCATAGTTGGTATCAGGAGGGGATTACTTTGAAGGCGATGAAATTAATTTGGAAGAATAAATAAAGATTTTTTGGAAAAAAAAATTGGTCTTACTTTTTGGGCACAGTAGTATAATGTTCTCACTCAAAATCGAACAAATTCAACATTTATATTTTTGCTGAATTTTTTTCCTCGATGAATGGATACCGAATGCATGCTTTTTCATTAACCATCTTCTATTTGTAAATATAAATAGAATTTCACCTGCACAGACAAATGTGGATTTTTTTTTCCTTTTTATTTATTGTTCCAAACCAGTAACAGACAAATATAAATAACATACGGAAGTTTTTAATAAACAAATAGACTGCACAGGTGGCAGAAAATTGATTTTATTTACACACACCTAATATAATTTAAAGTTTAATGTTTTGTTTCTATTTCTAATATAATAAAAAAATAATGTTTGTATTTCTAATGAGTTTGCAGTCTCTTTAAAGTACTTAAAAATTATTCATAGGACTTATTAAGAAATTAACACGCATCATTTATTTACTCACTTACTTATTTTAATTTAAAATTGGAGTAATATTTGTAGTAATCCGATGACATCATAATTTTAGGCTTAAAGAAATGAAAATGTTGTGAAAGATTTACATAATATATTATAATATAATTATCATTATAATAAAGTATAATAATTATATTTTAATATGTGATGTAAATAGAAGTAATAATGATATTTTTTATCTATTATTATTCACAAATAATATATTTAAAATGTATACATTTACAATACTATATATATATATATATATTACTAATATATTTAAAATATTTATGTTCATTTAAAATAAATGATAATCAAAAAAATTTTCGGTTTTCATTTCAAATTTTAATGATATTTTTATGAAACATTTAAATTTTGGAAAAAAATAATAAATGTAGGTAATCAGAAGATATAGACCTATGTTTTTTTACTTTTCACTTAATAATTTCTCTTGGGGGGGGAGAACTAATTCCATTCCATTCGGTTCGATTCGAACCGAATTAGCTCTACTCCCTAAAGTGAATGATTCGATTTAAATCGAATCGTACATCCTCATTTACAGCTACCTTCTGTAGGCTGCCATTTCGTTCACAATGGCATTTTTTAATATAATTATCTCTGTTTCTGTAATATATATAATTGTTCTTTTTTTTTTATTATATATCTAATGAGTAGCCAAATACCACTAAAAACTACTTTTTAATTATTTTTTTAATTACATAAAAAACTTATTTTTTACTGTTTAATTGCTTTCAAAATATTTAATTCAAAATTTCCTGAAATAGAATTAAGAACGAAAAGGACATCATAGCTCTTTACGCGTTTTTATTCACATTAGTGATTCATAATTCGTATTTAATATATTTTTTACGTTGATTTTTTTTTTTCATTAATCAATAATTCGTAAACATTAAGTGAACGGGTGTAAGAATTGTTTTAAAAATTCGATAAAATTAAAATAATAAATTTTCCTATTTTTGTAATTTTTTTTCAAATATTATATTATTATAGGATTAAAATTAATTTTTTTCCATTCTAAATTCCTTTTTTTTTTTTTACATTCGTTTTCTATTTTGTGAAACAACATAAATGAAATTACTTGTAATTGTAAATTATTTGTATTGTCAATCATGATGTGACTTTAATCAGTTAAAAATGAATACAAAAAATTCTTAGTTTTTAAATTAGAAAATATAATCAGTTCGCATGGATCTTTGGAATAATCATTTGATATTTACTTGTAAATTTTACTCTAAGCCTTTAATATTTATAAATTATATCATTATATTATCTTATCATGAAATTATATTTTCTTCTTTATGCAATTAACATGAAAAATCAAATGATTGTTATATATATATATGTGTGTATTAAAATATCATCATAAAAATATGGTTAATTTTAAAATAATAAATTTTAAATATGGTTAAAAATATTACATTAGGCTTTAAGAGAACATAAGATAAGGAATTACCAAGAAACACATCCATTTTACATAGCTAAAGCCTCAACACTATTCGCTACACAAATTATCATGTGCTTTATCGAAATCAAATTGTATACAACAATATTGTGGCATTCGCCATACAAAAATTCCGAAGTGTCTCGCATTCATATCCCTCAAAATAATAATAATAATAATAATAAATTAAATTAAAAAAATTAATGAAAAACCAAAATTCCGAAGCAATTAGACCAACACAATATATTAAGGAGGAACGGCTAGAAATGTATCGGCAGATCAAAAAGAACACAAATATTTTTATAAAATATACAATAACAGGATATGAAACAAGTTGTCCAGGAAATCAGTAAACCCAAATGCAATTAATTATATCCTCCTGAGGATAGCTTTATCAAGATCATATATTCCGAATAATATGTATAATTAAGCATATTTATTGTTATTATTATTATACACATATATTTTTTCTGGCGAAACTTGTTTGCCAATTCACGATACAATTCTATAAGTCAGTAAATCGCGAAGCTAGATCCTTTTTAAGCGATGGTCATCCATACTATATATTAGCAAACATCTAAGAAACTATGGAATCAATAACTGTTCTTACACAAGGATTCCATTTCTACAAATTAGTACAACACATGCAATAGACAATATCCTTCGTATAACCCCACATGAAAAATCCAAATTAATATGTGCAGTATCCATTGAAAATTCCCCATATGTTTGACAATACATGGCATGAATACGAGCATAATTTAAACTTAATATGAAAAACAAGGAATCTCACATCGAAATTTGTAATTCATTTAAATGTATAAAAAACGTTTATAAGTTCTTTCTTTTTACATGATATTGTAATATGCCTAATAACTCCCTGATATGCGGTATATATAAAGCATGACACTTAACGCACATATTTATTTACTAGTGTAGAAAATATGACATTTAAAATTTAGTATTTTACATAAATTTGTAAACTTAATTTTTAGAATGTTTCCGTCTTTCGACTGATACCATGACTTCTTCCAATATTTAACAGGCAAAAATAATGTTCTGTGTGCAATTTCAAGAATGTGGGCAACATCAAAAGTGCCCCATCAGCGCATTAAACACTTTGCGGCGTCATATTAATGCCTTCATTTCAATGCTATTAATACTCACACGTATTGCATGCCCTTAATCATGACCTGGTTACGTGACGAAGAACGCGTAAAAATTGAATACATGAATGCCGTAATTCACCTTTAAATAACGTAACCTTCCAAAATGCGTAGTAGTTTGTAGTATTGATGCAAACCACATGCAAAAACAAAAACTTCTTCGCAAACGATAAGCTCTTGGATTCGAAATTATGGCTGTTGGTTTTTAGAACAGCGAGCGGTCACGCAAAAAAATTTTTAATACTTGCTCTATGTTTATTTTTTATTTAATAAACATGCATATTTGATTAGCATTCATTTTTTAGATATGCACCTGCTTATATTTGTTTTTAATTGTTCTTTTTTTTTATTTTATGTATTTCCTTATTTTATTTTGGCAGCAATAAAGTTCATGTTTGGTTTTGGAACTAAAAATTATCGTTTGATCTTTGTTCGTTAATAAAAACAAAGTTCAAAGTTTGTTATAAATTACAGTGTAAGTTTATGCATTTTTTATGTATATAACATTAACTCTTAGATTAACTGAATGCCAAAAAAGATTGTTTGGAAGACAATAAATAATGTTGGTTTTTATTTTTCTTACAAGCCTTTCAAAACGATATTATTTATTGATACTTTGCTAAAAACTAGTGGCAACATTTAAAATAAAAAAGGAAGTAAACATTAATTTATTTTAATTAAGATTCCAAACCGTGAAGAAGAATGCAGGTAAAATTATAATTTTTGTCTTTCCTTTGATGTTTATAATTATATCGGGTTTTTATATTAATAATACTTAATCATCGAAGCTTGTTAGTAATTATTCGAATAAGCAATATAAATTACGAATTTAGAATAAGCAATTCCACGATAAATATATTAATATTACTATCACGATTACGTATCTGATAAATGAATTTATTTAGAATACATAAATTTATTTTAACTTGGGAAAGAGCCTTTCATTTTTAATCTAGAGCGAGGGTCTTCAAAGCATAATAAAATAATAATAATAATAATAATTGTCAGACATAAACCATTAGTTTTAGAACATACAGATGAAATAGTGAAATTTATGTCAGCTTTTTTGCTTATAATTCTTTTTTATATTGATAGTTAAAAATTTCAGAATTAAATTATTCAATAAAATTTTTGTATACATGTAGTTAAAATAAAATATAGTGAATATTCAAATTTGTATAAATTCATCAAATTCTTTCAATCAAATCTATTAAATATATATTGAGACATTTCCTTCAAAATATATTTGTAGCTTGAAACAGTAGTATATAAAATATTCTTCAGAATATGCATTTTAAAATATTATTCTGAAAATTAATTTCTTTTATGATTCATATGTATCCAGATTCGAATACAGCAATTAAAATATATTAATAATTATGAATTACTTTTAACTATTTTTATAGAAAAACAATTTCAAAAGTTATAATTTTTTTTTTCATTTATCTTCTGTAATACAGTTTAAAAAATGATCGTTAAAATTTTTATTTTTTATTTATTTATTTGTTATTTTTTTTGCAACATTTATAATATTTTATTTATTTTTTATTTGTTTAATACTTTTATTAAAAATAATTTTACATTAAGGCACCACATTTGCCACACAAACTCAAAATTATTTTAACTGAGAAATTCACTGTTGTGGAATAATTTCAAAATTGAGAACCTATTCTTAATGCAAACTTTTGTAGTGCTGCCATCTATTGAATTAATCTGATGATATTCCGTTCAAATGGAACAAAATGTATATACATCACATAATAGATTTATATCTAGAAAAATCAATATTTTCAAAGCATTGTTTTCCTTTCATAGTTTTGATTCATTTTGTTTAGTAATTTTATATTCTTTTTTAAATATTTTATGTTTAGATTATAAAAAAATATAAAAATACAAATAATTAAATATTGTATTATTTTGTTACAGAATATTTCCCATTAATATATTTCCAAATTATTAATGAGAAATTTTCAATCTACAAAACTCAGTTTAAAAATTAAAATTTACTTGGGCTGAAGGAATTAAACTGTTTACAAAGTGTAAACTCCCTTCCCTTTCATTTTTTGTGTAATAACAAATATAATTTGGCCGCCTGCTGTGTGGAAAGATAAAAATATACTTAAAATATAAAATTTTTGTAATATATACAATATAAAATATCGCCAAATTTTAAAATTTAATGTAAGAACAAAAAACGCATAACAGTAGTCTTAAAGAAACAAAGAAAGAAAAGTTTTCAATAAATGATTTTCAGGCAATAAATTAAGTTCATCAGTTATCGTTCAAAACTGAAAAAAAGAAGATAGATTAAATAAAAAATTAAAACTATAGAATTCCAAACGATTTTATAAACAAAGCACGTAAAATAAATTTAATAAAAAAAGCCAATGAAAAATTTTTTTTTTTAAATTAACCAATACGAAACGCTGAAAGTGATCCAGGACATCGCTGGCCCACGCTCCTTAAAACAATACCCATATATTTTATGGATAACGAAATAATATGTATCCTACCTTGATGTGTTCTATGAGATGAAAAAGCCTGGAATGATATTATAAATACAATTAAGACATTAACGTTTTACAGAAGGACAAATTAATAATGACCTGTTATGCTGATTTAAAATTCCTGTTATGCTAAGAGTTTCATTAGCAAATATGATGTGAAGCTTACGTATCTTCAGAAAAATGTCGTGTCTTTTGTTTTCACCTAGAATTGCTATCTTCTTTCCGGTTTCCTCTATTCTAAATTTGTAACACATATTTTTTAAAACCCACTTTTTGAAACGAACATTGTGATTTGAAAAACGAAACCTGAGTGGTATATAGTACGTCGAAGGACAGATACGAATCATTTGCTGATTACGTATGATTTTTATCTTGGGAATCAGCAAATGATGAGCTGAAAATCCCGCCTTATATGGCTCTGGAGATTATAGGTAAAAATTATGTTATTAATAGCGGGGAAAGAAAAAAATAAGCAATAAAAAGGCAATATTACAAAAAATAAAACTATTCGTAGATGACTAAAATAATATCTTCTAGTATCATAAATATTTCATTTAATCTGTATACCGTTTAAATATATTTAACTTTTTAAACATTATTGTTATCGTAGTTACGAAAAAAAATTTGATTCAATTAAACAATTAGATGTTTTTAACGATATTTTTTCACTTTAGGAAGTTACTATTATGAAAATTTTTATGTAATTTGTATACCGTTTAACTATATTTAACTTTTTTAAACGTCATTGTTAATGTAGTTATGAAAAGAATTTGGTTCAATTAAACGACTAGATGTTTTTAACGATATTTTTTCACTTTAGGAAGTTACAATTATGAAATTTTTTTAATGAACTATGCGTCAGAAATATATGATATATTTACAAAAAGTTTTTGTAAAATTAAATAGATCCTATGGACCATTAATAGCAAAATAAGTGACAGTTTCAAAAATGTCTTGCATAGTATACACTAACTAGCAAACTAGCAAAGTACACACTAACATGAAATGCACTCAATACTACTACTTAAAAATTCAAACTTTTAAAAAAAATTTCTTGAAACTACAATATATATATAAATACAATATAGAATTTTTCATGGACATGAATTAGGATATGCTTCTATTGTTTATACAAAAGTTTCAAATGTTTATAGAAAAATTAAATAATTATCAATAACAACTATTAAGTGAAGATCAATATCGATAGATGCAATTCATTTAACGACAAAAAAAATGAATTTGTTTAATTGCTTTAAAGTTTCAGGATATCTTCCAAAAAATATTAAAACTTTATTTTTTTTTTATTTCCTCATTAAAAAATTATTACTTTTTCCATTATCATCCTCAAACTGAAGAAATTCTTTACCAAATAAAAGAGTTAATACTCAAACATTATTTTAATTTGTTAAAATATTGAATTTATTATAGAGAGAATGCACAAACCTTTTAAGAGACAGGCAGAATGGATCTTTCGTCACAATAGGACAGCTGAAAGAAAAATACATGAAATTAATCACATAGAATTTATTTTACTTATTATGTTACAAGTATATTGTTACAATACGAAACAATAAAATGAGAACACAGCAGTATTATAACAACTAACAATTATTATTAATTATTCCATTATTTTATAGAAGCCAAACAACAAGGTTGGTACTAAATCTTCATTAAGATTATTATTATTATTATTATTATTTCTTAATTCTTATGCAAGAAGTTTCACAGATTGAAGTTTCACAGTCAGTTTATTGTTGCATATTTTAATAATTTTGAATGCTGATAGTCGTCCTAGAAAACAATTCGACTTATTCGTTGCCCTTCGGTGAAGTATTTTGTTGGGCCAAGCAAAAGAAAAAAAAAAAAAAAAAAAGAAAAAAAAAAAGAGAGTAATAAACTTAAACAATGACTGAAAATAAAATAAGTTTTTCTTGAAAATCGATATATATTCAATATATAAAACACTGAATAATGGATGACATGGATCCTAGTAAAAATCATTAAAGTGTGACACATGTCGCAATAGTTGTGCATCTGTGCTACAAAATTTTATTTAAATATTTATTTTGCTGGCAATAAAGTTATTTCATTTTTCACAATGCACTTAAAATGCTGAAAATCGAAATTACTTTATTAACCAACACAATATATAAAAACTTATCAAGTAATAACAACTGAAATAAATACAAATAAAAAATATAAAAAGCTCTTTATTTCAAAAACAAGTAACGGAATAATAGCCATCAACGAATATAAATTTATAAATTTTTGCAACAGATTTAACCAAATTCCACTAAAGAAATATTCTGTGTTAAAAAATGATCAATGCCGGATTGAATGAATATTAAATTTAGTTTGAGATCAACAAATACAAAAAATTAAAAACAATAGAGAGATAATTTCTAATCTTGCTGTGTTAAATATATATATATATATATATATTTATTGAGTAAAGAAGGCGGTCTAAATGAAAAAAAAAAAATCTCCCCGGCGGGGAATCGAACCCCGGTCTCCCGCGTGACAGGCGGGGATACTTACCACTATACTACCGAGGACACATTCATGTTTTAAACGGTTTATTACAATTCGGAGCTAACATAATATTTGCAAATTAAAATAATTAATATTAATAAAAATTATTCTTAATTTTAGAACATTTCTTTTCTAATGAAAGTTAAATAGATTTGCATTTTTTAAAGCAATGATTTTCTTTTTTTTTATCACAAATATTTTCAGATATAATACGAAAACAGTAAACTTCGAGAGAAAAAAAAATGTTTTTTAAATAAATATGTATTAATGTATTATATGTAATAATAAATTTTAAAAAATTATAGCTACATGAAACTAAGAAAAATAAATAAAAACGGTAAAGCAACAACATAATTTTACAATCTTAAAATGAAAAAAATTAACTGCCCCGGGTGAGGATCGAACTCACGACCTTCAGATTACTCTTTTGGTGATTATGAGACTGACGCGCTGCCTACTGCGCTACCGAGGCCTGAAGGTAAAACAGACTTTTAAATAATATATTCAATCTGACTTTGCTGTGGTGCCATCTATTAAATAAATTCATAGTTAATATTTTTAAATATTTATACAGCATTGTTTCATTAGAAACAATGCTGTATAATAGAATAAATAACTAGAATTATATAGTGCATTGTTTCTAATGAAACAATGTACTATATAATTCTTTCGGAATACAATGAAATTTTTGTATCGCTTCAATTAAATTATGATGAAATTTAAAATATTAATTGCATACAAGTTTTTTTTTTCTTCGTTTATGACCCTTTTTTTTTTTTTTTTTTTTTTTTTTAGATGAAATTGTTTTTAAAAGATATTTTAGAATGAAAACAAATAATATCGAGTATTTTTATTTAATTTAATTAATTATGAACAATTTAAACATTGAAACGTAATATTAATTTTAGTATTTATTAACTTATGTAAAATAAAAATTTAGAAAATGTTTTAAAAACAATAAGAATATCTATGTTTTTAAAACTATCGTAACATCTTTCATTTAATTAAAAAGAAATACTCTTCTTGTAATTGTTTTTCAATAGAATTATGCGTGTAGTTTATTATGTGTGTTTTCTCCCAAGCGGCAGTTAATTCATGAAAAGAAAAATTGTTTAACCATCAGGAACTAGTATGAAAAACGATTCATTTCATTTCTGATACAAATACAGTCATGATTTAACTCTGGCAATATGATTTCACTTATTTTTCAGTAACTCACCTTTTACATTTATTAAAATTAATTTTAAATGCACAAAAACTCTTTGTTTTATACAGGAATTACCAAATTTATTCAGAGATTGTATTATCAATAATATATATGAATGATTTTATAGATTACTAAATTCTAAAATTGTGTCAGAAATTAATGGATTAAGTTTTTAATTTATTATATTATAACTTACATTTTATTTTTTATAATCATAGAATGAGGAATCTCCAAAAAATTGTAAAACCTATTAAAAAAAACTGTATGTAATTGGTAGAGATTAACTAATCTTTTGATTTGCACTATTTGTATTAAGTTCAATATTTATTTCATTCTTTGCTTTTTGTAATATACTTTTTGTGTTATTGGTTAAATTGTGATGAACTTTGTGATCATACGGTAAGGTTAACATCAATTTCTTCCTTACAATCTCATTTACAAAACCAAACCCAAATTAGTTTTAAATTGCACACAAATTTTTAATTCATAAAAAAAAAAATTTCTAAAAACTACACTATATATTAATTTCCTATTAAAGTAAATAAATATATTATTTCTCTATGAGCTTTTGAAACGAATCACACATTTTGAAACTTGTTATATATTTCATAAATGGAATTATAGAAATTAAAAGGCATTTATGAATGGTATAATATTCATCGTTAATATAAATATATGGTATAGTTTCTCTTTTACAAAAATAATTTCGCTATCGTTTAAATTTTTAATTAGTTAAAATTTAGGATATTTAAATCGAATAGATTCGAGATTTATCTTGATTTTTAACAAATATGCAAATTTAGTTTTATAAAAACATTCCTAGATGGCAGCACTATATTTAAAAGTTCTATTTTGCTTTTTGAATGGCTTGATTAAATCTAAAATAATGACTATTTAGCAAAGCTAATGTGTACGTTTCACAAAAAAAAGAAAATTTTTTAAAAAATTTAGATTTTTTTTTAAATTTAAATTTAACTTTTAATTTAAATTTAATTTCAAATTTTCCATGTAATATTATTATTAAATTTAGACATTATTAAATCTTTTAACTAAACTAGGCATTATTTAAAAAAAATTGAAGTTTCATTTAATCACCAAATTTTCTTAATTATATAATATTTTAAGCATTAAATTTGATAGTTTTACAATTTAAAACAATGTGCTTATTTTTTTTTTAAATTTAAATGGATAATTTCTAATTATAAATACTACCACTTTTTGATTCATATAATTTTTGTAATTTTACAAATAATAATGTGTTAAATAATAAATTAAATTGATTTTTTTTTTTTTTTTTTTTATATTTCTAGACATTATATACACGTTACAAATTTTTGCATACAATCGATTTTGGTTTGTATGAAATACTATTATATTAATCGATATAAAAAGGCTTCAGACATACAATCCTACATTTATTATTAGTTAATATACTACTGCGCTGTTGTCATAACAATTGAAGAATATAACATTCGTTTTCATTTCGCAAAGAGCTCGGCAGTTTTTATATGTAATATTTTTTAAGTAATGCAAAATAAAAATTGCATTATTACCCTTTAAATAAATGTGCCCCAAATTTTCTGTATTTATCATATGAAAAAATTACAGTTCTTGTAAAAATAAAAATATATTTAGTTTCCTTTTACATTAAAAATATTAACTGGAGCAATCTAGGATAATCCAACGATAATTAGTAACAATCCACGTAAACCTATATAATTTCGAATATAACATAAAGAATTAAATTTAATAATCGCTTAATCGTTTTAAACTAGGAAAACTTTAGCCACTAAATCATGACTGTTTCTTTATTGAAGAAATATTTCTTACATAGAGAACACAATAAAGATGTAATAAATAAATGAATGTTTTGAAATTGATCAAATTTTCTTTAATTCCTACTTTTTCTACTAATTCCAATTAATCTTATGTCTGACCAAAATGTATAAAAAAATGATTATTTTCTAATTTAATTGTAGCTATTCTGAGATGCTTTTCGTAGCTTATATTAAGGCACTCAAATCTTGTTCACATTGAATATATATACATATATACTTATATCAATACATTTCTTCTCTCTTACATAAATATGTATGTATATATATATATATATATATGTAAAGAGAGAGAGAGAACAAATGTATTGATAAAGATGTAATTTATAAAAATGCACGGCATTGCTCTTTCTGATATTGAATAAGTAGCAGAATCACAGAATCGTGGCCGATGGGATTTGGCGTCAAAAAATTATTTTCGCCAAAAGTGCGCCAAGAAAAAGGTTGCGATTGTAAGTGAAATGAATTGCAAACAGTACAAGTAATGCAGGTTAATCCATTTGACGCTACAAAAAATCGCCAAATCCTAATGGCTCCAATTTTGTGATTTGGTCCCTTTAGCTATTTCTATACATATCCCACTTCGTGACTTATTGCTCATTTTGCACCACAAAAATTCTCGAAATCCCGGCATTTATTTGGTGATTCGGACCCTTTAACTATATATATATACATATCACATTTAGCGACTTATTGCTCAGTTGATGCCACAAAAAATTGCCAAATCAACGACTCTATTCTGCGATTTGGCCGAATAAGTAAATAAGATAAGAGATAAAATAAGTTTTAATCGGAAAATAAAATTACTCAATGTCCTGGTTTCTCGAAGAAAATAGAGGTCTTATAATGAATGTTCTTTCTGCTCTCTTCGGATCCATTTAGTACTAGAAATACAACTTTATTAAGGCAGATGGCTATCGTGTGCCATTTTATACGAAGCTTTTTTTTTTTTATATACAGCCCACAAAATTTTAAACAACCAATAGTGCTAATTTCTCAACTGAACTTGTATTTTAATGACTAGTTACAACAGTTTTTAAACGAAATATTTCGTTTACTGATTCAGTTCATTGACTGCAAGATAAAAACATTGAAAAAACAATGTTTCGGATTTTTAAGATCCTTAGTAATCATTATGATTTATTTTAATCTTTTTAAAAAGAAAATGCAATTTATTTTTAACGTATCAGTCTATTTATTTAATGTAACGAAAAGTTAAATTCATAACATTAAATAAAATAATTGATTTTCGCTTGGTTAGTCTTAAATAAAAAGGCTTAAACTTGTTTAAAAACAATGTAAAAAGCAAAATAAATAACGTAACTTTGTTAACCATAAAATAACTTAACTTATGTTAAACATAAGTTAAGTTAACTCTAAAAACAACATAACTTTTTTTATTATAATTCAAGAAAATATTAATGTATTGATTACACATGGAAGAATACACAGTTAGTTTTATCAAAACAAAACTCTGAAATATAACAAATTTTTTTTTTTTTAAATTTGTTATGAAAACATGAAATGTGGATGTTTTAATGCTTACATGATTCAACGCAGTAACGCTCAGATATCACGTCATTTTATTTTAAGGAGTAATATAATAAATGGTTTTTTTTCCACAAAACACTTAAAAAAACATAAAAACGTGAAACAAGATCTGATTTTAATCTAATATAAATCTAAACATTTAAATATATTTTTAAAAGTTCAATTAAATTACATTTAATAAGTTAAAATTAAAAAATTTTAAAAAATATATTTTTGAAATTTAATTTTGTCTAAACTTTACTTTTTTGGATCTTTTTGTCAATAACGCGATAACTTGAATACGTAAACTTCCCTAGGGTATTTTTTTTACTTTTACTTTCTTACTTCTTTTTTAAATGATGGCCAGTTGGCTAGCGCTCTGACCGTTGGTGCCGAAGACTTCAAGTTAGCATCCCGGCGGTGGCATGGATGTTTGTTGGTTGTTCGGAATCCACATTAAACTGTAGGTCCCGATATGTTTAGCCTAAAGTGCGCACAAGATGCCTGTATAGCGACAAACCAAACCAAACTCCTACAAAAATTAAAATTTTATTGGCTATCAAAATGACGACCTTAAGTGCAAGATTGTTGCCAGAATTTATTACATAGTTTATGGTATTAGCAAAAACATGTTCAATAAAGTAGTTTTCACAGTTGCTAGGTAACGCCTTAAGATGCTCCAACCGATATACTTGTCAAAAGAAGATTATCAGTCAATAAATTATAATCATATAATAATATTATCGTATTAACAAACCGAAAAAATAGAAATACCAATCTGACTCATCATATTTTTGCTAGGTTACTACTCAAAAATTGAATCGAATGCACGTTAAACCAATGTAATCGCATAAGATTCTTTATTTGCTTTTTATTATGTTATATATAATATATATTTATATTATATATCGTTTTTTTATCCCATGAATTTCATTAATTTATTTAGAATTTTAAATCTAAACTTTCCAAGCGATTTAAGTATTTAAAGATTTTAGTTTTGAACCATACAAATAAAAACAACTTATTTTCATATTATATATATATATATATATTGGCTCTTGAATGTATTATATATATATATATATATACCATACCTGATATGCCTATATATATATACACTCAAGAGCCAAAACATTATGACCACCTGTCAATAACGAGTTGGCCCACCTTTGGCGCGCAAAATACACAGCTTCAACCCGCCTTGGCATGGATTAATACCACCACTTAATACCAGTTAAATACCACTTCCACCTGATCACGTGCCGTCCACGTCATCCAGGCGAATTCATTGCAAAATGTAGGGGTGGTCAGAATATTTTGACTCTTGAGTGTATATTTCCAAACAATCATACGATGATTGTGTATGGGTTATATAAGTTCATTATGTTTACTAAAAATTGTTTATGTTTTTAAAGTTTTTGAAAAACAAAGTGTTGTAAATTTGAATGGGATAACATTCATTAAAATGATTCATTAAAAAGCTGTTACAATCTAGATGAGTTATCTTTTGATGAATCTACTTTTTCATTTTTAGTTAAAATGCCCCATACAAGTTTATGCAACTTTTCAGCTCTTTTAAAACATGATAATATGGATGTGTATAAAATTTATTATAATATATAATAATATAAATACTTTAACAGTTTTTCAATAAAAAAAAAATTAACATATAAAAGATACAAATACTGATTATTTTTAAAGTGAATTTTAAATTGCTTTCCTTTGTTAAGGTTGTGATGTTTTGAGTTAAATCAGTTATAGAAATCAACAAACAAGTTTCAAATCTGAATTTAGTTGGAACCACGATTTGTTCTTTATCATTCTCATTAGAGAAAATGCCTTTTGCTCATCTTTATATAGCTTCAAAAACTGGAATCATTTCTGAAATCATACTTTTGCAATTACTTTTTATATTACTAGGTATCGTTTTAAAATTTTTGTTTTTAGTTGCCAATACAAGCATGTGGTCGTCGTCTTCAAAAAAAAAAAAACTCACTACAACGATTATTAAAAAAGCAATAATTTGAGTTTTCAGTCAGCTGCCATTATTTCCCAATACATAAACTATATTCTTTTAATTGTGGAAATTGCCTTCAGACTAGTTTTCTAAATGGGAAATGATTTTTTTAATTTCATTTCGAATGTACTAATATAATTTGCTAAGAAACAATTTTCTTCTTGCAATGCAGTTTAACATTTCCATAATTGAGAAGACGGGCTAATTTTGCAAAAAAATCAGCTAAATAGAAAAATCATTTCTCATCATTTTCGCCCAGAAAATTACGTACACTTTCTTTTTCAGCATAAATGCCCTCTAGAAAACCAGAACACCTCATAATGAGTTTCTTATATAAATGAGTTATCTCATTACTTCACAATGTTCTTTGAATTATAATACAGACACTGGTGAACAATATTCTCTAATTTTATTTTAAGTATTAAAGAGTTCACATTATTTTTTGAACTATAGTAGTTAACAATATTCTCTAATTTTATTCTAAGTCTTAAAGGAAACTCACATTATTCTTTGAACTATAGTAGTTAAAATGATTCTCTAATTTTTCTTCTAAGTCTTAAAGGAGTTCATTATTCTTTGAACTATAGTAGTTAACAATATTCTCTAATTTTTTTAAAATCTTAAAGGAGTTCACATTATTCTTTGAACTATAGTAGTTAACAAATTCTCTAATTTTTTTCAAGTCTTAAAGGAGTTCACATTATTCTTTGAACTATAGTAGTTAACAATATTCTCTAATTTTATTTAAGTCTTAAAGGAGTTCACATTATTCTTTGAACTATAGTAGTTAACAATATTCTCTAATTTTTTTTTAAATCTTAAAGGAGTTTACATTATTCTTTGAACTATAGTAGTTAACAATATTCTCTAATTTTTTATTCTAAGTCTTAAAAGGAGTTCACATTATTCTTTGAACTATAGTAGTTAACAATATTCTCTAATTTTATTCTAAGTCTTAAAGGAGTTCACATTATTCTTTGAACTATAGTAGTTAACAATATTCTCTAATTTTTTAAAAATCTTAAAGGAGTTCTATTCTTTGAACTATTAGTTAACAATATTCTCTAATTTTATTCTAAGTCTTAAAGGAGTTCACATTATTCTTTGAACTATAGTAGTTAACAATATTCTCTAATTTTATTCTAAGTCTTAAAGGAGTTCACATTATTCTTTGAACTATAGTAGTTAACAATATTCTCTAATTTTTAAAATCTTAAAGGAGTTTACATTATTCTTTGAACTATAGTAGTTAACAATATTCTCTAATTTTATTCTAAGTCTTAAAAGGAGTTCACATTATTCTTTGAACTATAGTAGTTAACAATATTCTCTAATTTTATTTAAGTCTTAAAGGAGTTCACATTATTCTTTGAACTATAGTAGTTAACAATATTCTCTAATTTTATTCTAAGTCTTAAAAGGAGTTCACATTATTCTTTGAACTATAGTAGTTAACAATATTCTCTAATTTTATTCTAAGTCTTAAAGGAGTTCACATTATTCTTTGAACTATAGTAGTTAACAATATTCTCTAATTTTATTCTAAGTCTTAAAGGAGTTCACATTATTCTTTGAACTATAGTAGTTAACAATATTCTCTAATTTTTTAAAATCTTAAAGGAGTTCACATTATTCTTTGAACTATGTTTTAAAATTAGAGGATATAGTGTACTAATAAACTCTTAAAGTAGTTCAGAATATTCTTTGAACCATAATAATACACAATATTCTCTAATTTTATTCAAACTCTTAAAGGTGTTCACATTTATTCTTTTGATCTATGTATAAAATTAGATAGTTCAGAATATTCTTTGAACCATAATAGTACACAATATTCTCTAATTTTATTCAAACTCTTTATATCTAGCGTCATAACGTATTTCATAGAGATTTTTCATATTTAATACAGTTATATTTTAATAGAATACGACTAAAAACAATTAAAGTTACTATCTCATAAACTCTATTTAGCACTGAAGGTTTCCATGAATACAGACACTGGTGAATAATGGTGGAATCTAATTGTCGCTTCTCTAAACATAACTTTACTTTGTTAAATATTTTAACACTTTTCATTCCATGAAGTTGCACCCCATCAGCAAATTCTTTAAAGAGATTAAAGTTACGATTCATTCATCTTATTATAATGCTTAATTGACCTACGTGACATAGCGGGTCGAAAAAAAAAAAGTAAGAGCAAGCATGAATATAATATTTCAATTGCTTAAACACAAGAGAAAGTTCTGCAATTCATAATTTATTTTTATTGGATATATCAACTTGGTTCGTTCACCTCTTTTTGTCTTCAAGATATTTTGTACATTTTTCGAGACAGTTAATTCCTCACCAAGAGAAAAGACTTGTATTGTTTTTTTTTTTAAGCACGTCAAATGCTATTTCATAAGACGATTTGTAGTGTGCAGGTTGGGCAACCGATTGTAACGGGTATGATTGGGTTGAGATACTAAACACAACAGGTTGGAGAACTCACAGTTGATACACACACAAACTCCACACACACACACACACAATATTAAACACATTTAGACATACCATTATGGGTACCATTCCTGATGGCCCAGTGACTAGGTTCTGGAGCTCGGTACCACAGGTTTTCGGTTCGTGTCTGGGGGTGCCATGGATGTTTGTAACGGTTCGGAATCCACTTTAAACCGTAGATCTTGGTCTAATAGGATCATAGAGCGTTGTGGGGGGTAGTGTTACTCGCATATATCTTCAAGCTGCACATGCACCCTGGGTAGTGCTAAATGAATAACAGTGGTGCAGCTCTTGCTTATGGCATAAAGATTAACTGTCACTGTATTGCCAGCTGCATTAGAACAACAATAACAGACACATTATAGATTCATGGAAAGATTTCACTTCTAAACCGGCTAAATTTAATATTCAGGTAGGCTTCGAATGTCTGTCGGCTATAGTTCCTACTCTGGTAAAGCCTGAATGCAGGTCAAATATACTTCCTCCAGCTGGACACGGTCTGTAATCAATAATACACTTAGCAAACTAATACAGTGTTTGTAGGGGCCAACTAATACACGGTCTATAGACCACCTAATACAGGGTTTGCTTTAAATATATTTTCTCTCAGGATGACTAAACGTTTCTCTGTGTTTGGTTAGCTGTCCCTCTCGAGTGAGAGTCTGGAGGCCGATTGACCATTTCTACTGAACGCCATAGGGGACGCTCTTGTCATTGTGTAGGATTAAGCATTATTACAAATTCCAATTTCACAACTTTGTTTCATAAATTTATTTTGAATCATTTTAGAATATTCATAAACCATTCTAACACTCCTTTTTCTTAAACACGTATTCTTCCTACTACTCAGACCCTTTGATTCTTTCTAATTTAGTTTTGATGTGTCTTGTAATAAATAACAACGTGTTTCCCGTAATAGTGCTATACAAACAGTATGCAAGGTTTCCCAGAAAGACCTGCAATAATAAGAACTTATTTTCCTGCAGTTCATTAAATTATCATTTGTCGTCACCTCCAACTTTTCTTCAGCTCATTTAGTTTTGGGAAGTAATGGGTAACTAATTGTAAAAAAAAATTATTTCAAAATGGAAAACAGATTATAACATCATTTCTTAAACATTACGAACATTAACAAAACTCTTCAAGATGAGATTCTTGCTCAATACGTTAAAAAAATCACATTTCTTTTCTCATATATAGTTGAATCCCTCTCTATCTATTTCTAACTCGCTTTGTCGTGATATATTAAGGAAGGCGAAACTGCTTCCCTGCAATTAAACGGCCGACAATCCCACACACAACCCAGACATCCTCATTACGAAAGCACTACTCGTTATCAAATCAAAATATATGTTTATGAATCCGCTAATCTTAAGTGAAAGATGCATTAACACAAACACACACGCACTTACACTTGTAACAGATGGATAAAACAGCGAGAGGGAATAATTTTGCATAAGAATTAAAAATAATAATAATAATAATTAATTTTACAAAACATTAAGGAGCCTCCTTAAAAACAGAAATATTATCTTGAACAGATAACTTTTTTGAATGTGCAAGTTCTAACACATAGATTGAATCAAAAACCTATTGAAGGTTATGACAAGCCAGTCTGTTATAATCTGATAGAGTAATGCTTTCATTTTAATACAATATTTCTGTATAGCTACAAGAGTAAATAAGTATAAAAAAAGTATCATTTTAGAGTTCAGTAGTTGGATAATATATAAACGTGTATATATATGTGTATATATACTATGTATAATATATATGTGCTATTTAAGTGACATATCAAGATATTCTTACCAGTGTATGTGTGCATATATATATATATGTATGTTAATATTATATATATATATATATATAAATATGTTGTTGTTGTTGTCTTACCCCACTTGGCTGGCCAAGCCCACGAGCCCATACGTACTCATGATTGAAGGGGAAGGAAGCAGCTTCTGTTGTGATGGAGCACCCGTAGGTAGAAGTCTGACTTTGGCTCCGTGACGCTCTTACAATCATAGGAGACCGGGACCTACGGCTTAAAAGTGGATTCGAACCCCTATTTCCATGGCACCGCTGGGATTCGAACCCGAAACCTGTGGCACCGAGCGCCAGAGCGCTAGACACTCGGGCATTCAGGTCCCAAATTTGTGAATGCCAACGGCACGCGGTGTTCCCAGGTGGTCACCCACCCAAGTACCGCGCCCAATGATGCTTGACTTCGGTGATCGAAAGAGAACCGGTATATTCAGCATGGTATGGCCGTTGGCTATATATATATATATATGTGTGTGTGTGTGTGTGTGTGTGTGAATCAGAGATACATCGACTTTCGTAATGCATGCCTTCTAGAAAGACTCTTAGATCGTGGCTCAGGGGTAACGTGCCCCGCTGATGAGCTTTAAGGCCCAGATTCCGAGCCAACATTGCTAAAACATTTCCAGAAACGAGGAAACTCGAGAGCGTTTGCAGCTCTCAGCATTTTACCTCGTTAGTCAGATTACCTGGTATGAGTTTTCAGGTTTTCGCCCATACGGTTCGCATATGTGGATTAGTTACCTTTAAACGTCCTTCCGAAGCCACTGCCTCCTTCTTCAACGACTCGGAACCAAGTCAGACTTCTACCATCACAACATAAGCTGCCCCCTTTTCCCTACATCCATTATACACTGAAGTGACAAAAGTCATGGGATACCTCTAATATCGTGTCGGCCCTCTTTTCGCCCGGCGAAGTGCAGCAACTCGACGTGGCATGGACTCAACAAGTCGTTGGAAGTCTTCTGCAGGAATATTAGCCATGCTGTCTCGATAGACGTCCATAATTGTGAAAGCGTTGATGGTGTAGGATTTTGGGCCCGAACAGACCTCTCGATGATGTCCCATAAATGCTCGATGGAGTTCATGTCGGGCGATCTAGGTGGCCAGATCATTCGTTGGAATTGTCCAGAATGTTCTTCAAACCAATCGCGAACAGTTGTGGCCCGGTGACATGGCGCATTGTCATCCATAAAAATCCCATCGTTGTTTGTACATGAAGTCCATGAATGGCTGCAAGTGATCTCAAAGTAGCTGAACATAAGCATTTCCAGTCAATGTTCGGTCCAGTCGCACCAGAGGACCAAGTCCATGCCATGAAAAAACAGCCCACACCATTACGGAGCCACCACCAGCTTGAACAGTGCCTTGCTGACAGTGGGTCCATGGCTTCGTGGTCTGCTTCACACTCAACCCGCCATCAGCTCTTACCAACTGAAATCGTGACTCATCGGACCAGGTCACGGTTTTCCATTCATCTTCCAACCGATATGCTCACGTGCCCACGAGAGTCGCTGCAAGCGATGTCGTTTGTCAGTAAAGGCATCGGTCTTCTGCTGGAATAGCCCAAGAAAGCCAAATTTATCCGCACAGTTCTAACAGACAAGTCCTTGTACGTCCCACGTTGATTTCTGCGGTTATTTGACGCAGTGTTGCTTGTCTGTTAGAATTTACGACTCTTTGCAGACGTCGCCGGTCTCGGTCGTTAAGTGCAGGCGGTCGACCACTGCGCTGTCCATGGTGGGATGTTATGCCTGAAATTTCATACTCTCGGCACACTCTTGACACAGTGGATCTGGGAATGTTGAATTCTTTTCCGAAATGGCATGACCCATGCGTCTAGCTCCACAACATTCCGCGTTCAAAGTCTGTTAATTCCCGTCGTGCGGTCATCATCACGTCAAAACCTCTTCACATGAATAACTTGATCAGAAATGAAAGCTCTGCGAAAGCACTGCGCATTTATACCTGTTCTACGCGATGCTACTGCCATCTGAAAATTTGCATATTGCTATCCCATGACTTTTGTCACTGCAGTGTATATATGCAGCAGGCTGCCACACTTTACGGACAGAGCCTGTTTACAACGTGGGGGTGCATTCAACTTTGAACTCTGACCCCACGAGAAGGGGATAGGACTCCGTAGATGAAGAAAGAAGAAAGAGAACGCTACCAGGAGCGTTTGGGGAGGCTGCGTCAAGCAGCGAGAGAATGTATTTATCCCTTTAATTAATTGTCAATGTAAATACCATTGTAAACTATAATATTAAATGGCTTTATTTAAAGTGACGTCCCGTTACTGTGTTTTGTATGTCAAATCCCCTAGACACCCACTGTAAAAGTCAGGTATTGTTAGACTGGTAGAGAAGTCTAACAAAACCTGTAGTTTCGACCCGGATGAATCTTTTGAAACCGGTATAATTCTACAAAAATTGAGGCGCGGCCGGGATGCATCTTTTGCAAGCGGCTAACTCTACATATATATGAGCCTTTCTGTTGTTGTTGTGACTAATCCTCATTGTCCATCTGAGTCCAGTGTGAGTTTATACATATATATATAACGAATATGGTAGGCAGACGGCCTTGGCCCATGGGCCAGCAGTGGCTGAGAGGTAGTTTATAAGGAATCATTAGTATATAGGAATGCTACGCATCGGTCATTATTTTTTTATTCTTCTGCCAGACAAATCCCACTGCTTCATGCATATTTAGGTGAATATCAGGTAAATCTTACCCATAATGATTATTTTTTTTTACAGCCTTTTCAAAAACTTAATTATAATCACTCTGTATATATAATATACAAGAAATATAAATAGTATAAAATATGTACCCCGTATATACAAAGCGTAGGGATATTATGTAGGGAAATTTAGGATATTATATCTTTCTCCTTGGCCTAGATGAAAGGCGGAAATAAGCCTCAAGGATTATGTTGTGAACATGTTAACCTAAGATAAATAAATTCCTTTCATCTGATAAATTTTCATCGACTTTCTTATCTCGTTGTTGGATACAGGATAAAGAACCGGCTTAAACATTTTCGACAGCATTATTTTAAGGAAATGTTTACTTCATGATCATACAGATAATTTTTATTTGTTAATAACTTCAAAAATAATTTTGAATTAAGAAATGAATTAAGCAATTACATATAGAGGCAACTCAAGATAATTTTATCTAATCAATATTTTCTTTTGAAGTTATTTTATCCAGTGATTATCGTTATCTAAGATAAATATAATTTGATTAACTCAATGATATTTTTTGGAAAAATTTTATTAACATCAATTTTATTAAAATAAATTTTAAATAAAACTTAGACAAAGATAATTCCATTAACTGCATTACATTCACCCAATAACCAGAAATTAGACGAAAATAATTTAAACTGCTCGTTGATTTACTGAAAAGATTTTAACCCAATGAATTACCCATTTTTAGACAAATCAAAAACAAATATAATTTAATTAATACAACAATTTGTTTAATCATATATTTTTAGACAAATCTAAACAAGTAATCATGATCACAGATAAACACAATGATTCCTTTTGAACTATTTGTCTAAAGCAGGGTCTCAAACTACGGCCCGCGGGCCAAATCCGGCCCGCCAGTGTCATCAATCCGGCCCGTGACAGCGAATAGCTTACTATTGCTGTAATAAGTTGAATAAAAAAAAACACAGAATGATAATAACTCGGTTTTATTGACTTGCTAGGTAAAGCTTAATGACAAGCATAATAAGCAGAAAATTTAACTTAAGCATAACAACTAACAAATAATTGAAATGAATCCCACTAACATTATAAACTAGTTACCCTCGGTAGTTACGTTGGGGGTAAAGAATATCGCATATGTATGTATATTTGGAATGTATATATCCTGAATCGAACATATGATTTCTATCCTGAAAATTCTTCAGGAACGGAAAAAATAAATTAACGCGAATGAAACCGCGGAGTATCCACTTGTAAAAAAAATACTAATGAGATTTGTGTAATTGTGATTTTTCGCTGGCAATAGTTTGTAGTTAGCAAGTATACGCTTGCTCAGAGAGTGTACTCGGCGACTGGTCTAGAAATTATAGATAATGGCAGAAAAACTAAAACGGTTTTGGCCCTTGGCACTTACTGGAGTAAACAGTATAGCCCTAAGGCTGGAAAGTTTGGAGACCCCTGGTCTAAAGTAATCATATAATTAAAGCAAAATCTAAAAAGATGGGGGGGGGGTTACTCACATTGTGTTGGGGAGCGGGGTTTTCGTGGTCTTGACCTTTTTTTTTTGTTTTTTTTTTTTTTTTTTTTTTTAATTCCTTACAAGAGCTTTTTATACATAATAGTCATTTTAATTTTCTTTTATGAGTTAATAATTACATAATTAAATAATTAAGTAACGTAAAATTGTTTTAAAAGATCGTCTGGTGAAAACAAGAAAAATGAATCGTTTGGAATTCTGTAGTTTATTTTTTTAAGATTGCTGTTATGAGTTTTGTTCTTATATTAAATACCTAATTCTATGGGTAGCATGCATATCGACTCAGCCGATTATATATATTGTTGCTGTTTTTTTTTTTTATTTATTTATTTTTTGAATGATTTTTATCTTATGATCATTTATTTGGGACAAAGACGATGGCAATTTAATTGACTCAAAAACAATTTATAGGTAAAGATAATTTTAGAACGATTTTTCTACAATGATCACAAATTTGGAATAAATATCAAAATAAAGTTGACTCAATTTTAATCCTAGAATTTTTTTTTTTTAATGATTTTAACGAATGGTTTTTTTTAAGTAAAAGATAAATACAATTTGAGTAAAATAATTTTCAAAACAAATTTATCAAACTATCATAGATTTGGAATAAAAATCTAAACAACTTCATTAACTCTGATCTTAGCACAAAAATGCCATTTGCGTTAAATTAGACTAAACTAATATGAAAGATTCAATACTATCCTTATGTCAATTTCTACCGAATTGGCTTAAATCGAACATCTTCACATAAGCCTAAAACAGAAGTCAGTGAATTGACTCATAAAACGAATAATCTGACATACTATGAGTAGAAGAATATGCCAATTTTCAGCATGACTAGTCTGTGGACATAAATAATATTGTCGATTTCAAATCTTGCAAGCAAAGATCTTTTTTAAAAATGTTTCCGAGCCATTTGTTACGTAATTGTGCGTGCCTACTTCAGTGTGGACAGTGCGACACACTTGAGCATTCGGCGTACTGCGGCAATATCTGAGAACCTTTGCAGAACCTCTGAGCATTCAAAATTTATAGAAATAAACACACTTCTCAGTAACTCTTACCCCCAGAGAAAGGCACTCTGCTGTGAAGCAGCAATAAAGCATGTTTTTTAGCTTATTTATCCCAGTCAAAACTGGCGATCTTTTGCATACGACCAGACGAAACAAGCGGAAGACGTCTTCATCATAAGCCTCATAATGAAGGCTTTGCAGCACAATGTAAATATATGTTGTCTCGTATTTCAGTCAAAATCTTGATGTGAATACAAAGTGCAGAATGATAAATGGTTCTAAAATTGGTGGGAAAATATGTTATTTAACTCAAAGCTACATACGTATCAATACTTATTTTGTTTTCCTTTTTTTTTTAAGCTTAGCATTTGATCATTAGATCATTCATCATCGCTACAACACTGTAATCATCTTTGATGCAGCCCTTAAAGGTTGACTCTATGAGAAAAGGCTACATTTAAAAATATTCCAGTCCGACTTTGAGGTCAGTGCAACGTGCGCCGCTGGTGAGCATTAGTGGAGGTTCCATCTGCTGGCTTCATTGTCGAAGACACTATTTCAAAAACGAGAGACTCGATAGCGTTCATGAAGTTTCGCCTCTTGCCTCATTAGTCGAACTACCTGGTGGGAGTTGTTCGGGTTTTCTTCCATACGATACGCAAATGTAGGGTTGTTCTTATTAAAATGCACTGCCCTTCTTCTACGGTATTTGCTTCCTCCTTCTACTGTATCGAACATCCTCACATAAGCCTAAAACAGAAGTCAGTGAATTGACTAGTAAAAGGAGGAATCTGGCATACGAGTAGAAGAATATGCCAATTTATCAAGGTGCAAGTCGGACTTTTACTTACAGGTGGTCTATCACAACAAAACTGCCTAACTTTTCCTCCTTTCATGCGATCACAAAGGTTCTTGGATTTGATCTAGATGTTGATGCCTAAACAGCAATTAGTGTAATAAGAAACAACAACAAAAATATTTCATTAAATATAAAGCTTACGAGATGTCCCGATTTAAACAGAAATCCTCTGTTTCGAATATGCTTAAATAACCAATAAAGCATTCCGATATAATACACATATTAATTTTTAAAAAGTATATTTATATTTAATTTCAAAACAGGTAAGTACTAACGGTGAATCACAGCTTGCTGCGTACTGGTGGCAATATCTGAGAACCTTTGCAGAACCTCTGGAGCATTCAAAATTTATAGAATAAACACACTTCTCGCTAACTCTTACCCCAGAGAAAAGCACTGTGCTGTGAAGGCAGCAATAAAGCATGTTTTTTAGCTTATTTATCCCAGTCCAAACTGCCGAATCTTTGCATACGACCAGACGAAACAAGCGAGTATGTCTTCATCATTAACCTCATAACGAAGGCTTTAAGGAACAATGTAAATATACGTTGTTTCGTATTTCAGTCAAAATCTTGATGTGAATACAAAGTGCAGAATGATAAATGGTTCTAAAATTGGCGGAAGTATGTTATTTATTTATTTATTTTTTAAAGCTTAGCGTTTGATTCTTAGATAATTCATCATCGATACAACACTGTAATCCTCTTTGGTGACGCTAGGTGTCGCCTTATGGACTCTATGAGAAAAGGCTACATTTAAAAATGTTTCAGCCCGACTCGTGCCTCAGTGGTAACGAGGACCTCTAATGAGCGTAAAGGCGGAAGTTCATTCCGCTGGCGACTTTGCTGTAGATACTATTTCAAAAACGAGCAAACACGATGGCGTTTGTGATGTTCAGAGTCTTGCCTTGTTAGTCGGACTACCTGGTCCGCGTTAAGCGGTTCCGATTTCTCCCATACGATACGCAAATGAGGGGTTGTCCTCGCGGAAGACACTGCCCTCCTTCTTCAGCGTCATGGAGCCAAGTTCAACCTATAACCCCAAGTACAACGTATCATTCAACCTGCGGGTGCTCCATCACAACAGAAGCTGTTCGCTTTCTCTCCATCCATGAGTACAATATTCATGAAGAGACTCGATGACGTTTGAGGTGTTCAGCAACTTGCCTCGTTAGTAGGACTACCTGGTGGAGTTTTCCAGCTTTTCTCGCATACGATACGCAAATGCAGGTTAGTTAAAAATCTGAACACTAAAACCTTAGGGAAAGGGTTGTCAGCCCTACGTTTAACGCTCTACAGTTATATTATTCATAACTACTACAAACATCCATGACATCGCCGGGATTCGGAATCGAAACCTGTGGCACCGAGAGCCAGAGCACTATCTCAGCCATCAGGGATAAAAAATTTTATAGAATTTTTTTCTCAGGGTCCATCAGGGCTGTTATCAGGGATAAAAATTTAAAAAGCTAAAAGCACCATAATAAATATTCGTGTGATCAGGACATGTTTTCTCTGGCCCTTCAGTAAAGAGTACACAAATGACCATTCTGTTATTCATCCGAAATCTTCATACAAGGTCACTAATAAGGAGATGCTTTCAAAATCTACTCATTTATCAAGGCAGTGACGATAGCTCATGCCACCAGTAGTGACAATCGGTCTTTCTTTCCGCCCCACGCTTGATGGCTGGCTTTACTATATAATCAAATTATTAAATCCATTGCTGTTTTTAATTGCCTCAAGCGGTGTTTGACCTATCATCAAAGAATTTCCTTCTTTTATGCATTCTTTTCGAAGAACAACATATGAGTCCCTTTCAAACTTTTTTTGTAGAAGGAAACCACAAGTGTAAATCAATGTCTTCGTACTTGCGGTTTCCGTTAAATAATATATATATATATATATATATATATTTCAGTGAAGGTTGCAGTAGTAATTTTTCATTTTCTCTAGATCCATATTCTCTTGATACCTCGCCTCCAGTATTTCGACATTATTATTCTGCAGGCAAAATTTAGCTCCAGACAAATTCAGTACACACCGAAAGCTCGTTATGTAAAGAGCTTAAATTAAAAAGCTTATTTATCATTTACTTTAATTGAAATTGTTATTTTTATGCCATTTTTTTTTACTTTTTAGGTCATTTACTGTTAATATTATTCCACAATAGTACGGTCTCTCGTTAATTAGTATTTTTTTTTTTTTTTTTTCGGATGTAAACTTCATGAAAAACGTTGACATTTTCAACATTTGAAAGATTATTCAACATTTTTCAACTTATTATTTTTCCCGTTTTAAGTTGAAAAAGTTTATATTTCAATAAAATATTAACTTAAACTTACATTTACTTAATAAAGTAAGTAGAAACTAACTAACTTCCTGGCATTACAGCCCATGCTGGACCATATCCATCTGCCTACTGGAAGATTCCGAAACAGAAGATATTTTCTTTTTACAGGATAAAGTTTTCAGGCCTACGCTCAACGCTTTACAGTCATATTAGTCCGGTTAAGGTGGATTCCGAACCATTGCCAGCATCCATGGCACACCTGGGACTCGAATTCTGTGGTACCGTAAGACAGAGCGCTAGTCACTCGGTCATCAAGGACCTAATATATATATATATCATTTTAGACAGTACTGTTCAAGAAATTGGTTAAAATATAAAAAAATATACGGTTTTATCGTTTAAAGTATCTCCTCTTGATTTTTTTCGTCCATTAATTTTCCAAAAACGAAAACAGTTCTTAAATTTGAAGACTATTCCGATGATTCATTTGTGGCAAATCATTGCTTCAGTTACATGAATTATTAACTTCTGGTTCTGATTATTTCAGGATTTATAACTTCCTGTCAATTATGGAAATAAATGTACTTATTAATTTGATCGTGAATGCAGTAAACGTATGATTTTAATCTAACGATGCACAGACTGACGCATGTTATTATTTTATTATTTGACTGGTTTATTATATGTCAACCACACTTACACTATTATCATACAATGAATTTTTAAAAAAAAAAATATTTATTTATTTATTTTAATTTTACAACATTTAAAACGCTTTACAATTGAGCAGAAAAAGTATTTCCCTATTAAAACGCGGAATCACATTTAAAAATTTTTTTTTTTTAAACTGAAGGAATCTATATTACGGTACTGCTCTTGATTAAAGATGTGAAGATTAAATACAAATTTTATTACTAAATCAAACAGGAAGGTCATAACATCGTCTCATGAATTTTGTTAAATATATCGATCCCTCTGTGCGAGTAACAACTACTTATATCAATAAAAACTGCTCCCTACGACAGGAATAATACTTTGGGGGATATTTAAAAAGGAAATATACAAGATGAAGTCATAAAAAAGAAAAAACTACCTCTACTATACCTAAGGTTGTTATATTGCAAAGCATTAGTAATTTTTTCCCTAGAGTTAAAGAATACAAGAGCATCCAAAGTGACCCTTAAAATTTTGTGTTATCTTGTACATTTTCAAATCAGTTTATTGCTATTATAGTTAACATAATCATATTTGGGGCATAATATTAACAAATCATCTGTAGAAGTTTATATGAATCTTACTATAATTCTTTGTTATTGTAACCATGCTTCCTCCTACACACTGGTAAGAGAATCCCCTTTGGCGTCCAGGAGAAATGGTGAATCGCCCTCGAGACTCTCACAAGAGAGGAAGTACAACGCAACCTGTTCTCCCATTGAGAAACTTTTAGTTTATAGTCTCTTGTCTCGAAAGGTAATATATTTCAAGCATATCCGAGTTTCAGGTTTTCGGCTTAGAAGTTGAGTCCTTCCACAATTCTATAATATATCTAGCGTATCCCGGTGCACTATTTGGCTTACAGACTCTCACTAGCAGAGGAAGTATATTTCGCTCATCCTGCGAATATCCGGGTTTCGTCTTGGAAGTGGAGTCCTTCCACGAATGTACACTGAAGTGACAAAAGTCATGGGATACCTCTTAATATCGTGTCGGCCCTCCTTTCGCCCGGCGAAGTGCAGCAACTCGACGTGGCATGGACTCAACAAGTCGTTGGAAGTCTTCTGCAGGAATATTGAGCCATGCTGTCTCGATAGACGTCCATAATTGTGAAAGCGTTGATGGTGCAGGATTTTGGGCCCGAACAGACCTCTCGATGATGTCCCATAAATGCTCGATGGGATTCATGTCGGGCGATCTAGGTGGCGAGATCATTCGTTGGAATTGTCCAGAATGTTCTTCAAACCAATCGCGAACAGTTGTGGCCCGGTGACAGGGCGCATTGTCATCCATAAAAATCCCATCGTTGTTTGGGTACATGAAGTCCATGAATGGCTGCAAGTGATCTCCAAGTAGCTGAACATAAGCATTTCCAGTCAATGTTCGGTCCAGTCGCACCAGAGAACCAAGTCCATGCCATGAAAAAACAGCCCACACCATTACGGAGCCACCACCAGCTTGAACAGTGCCTTGCTGACAGTTTGGGTCCATGGCTTCGTGGGATCTGCGCCACACTCGAACCCTACCATCAGCTTACCAACTGAAATCGTGACTCATCGGACCAGGCCACGGTTTCCCATTCATCTAGGGACCTACCGATATGCTCACGTGCCCACGAGAGTCGCTGCAAGCGATGTCGTTCTGTCAGTAAAGGCACTCGAGTCGGTCTTCTGTTGGAGTAGCCCAAGAAAGCCAAATTTCTCCGCACAATTCTAACAGACAAGTCCCTTGTACGTCCCACATTGATTTCTGCGGTTATTTGACGCAGTGTTGCTTGTCTGTTAGAATTTACGACTCTTCGCAGACGTCGCCGGTCTCGGTCGCTAAGTGCAGGCGGTCGACCACTGCGCTGTCCATGGTGGGATGTTATGCCTGAAATTTCATACTCTCGGCACACTCTTGACACAGTGGATCTGGGAATGTTGAATTCCCTAACGATTTCCGAAATGGCATGACCCATGCGTCTAGCTCCAACTAACATTCCGCGTTCAAAGTCTGTTAATTCCCATCGTGCGGTCATCATCACGTCAAAACCTCTTCACATGAATAACTAGAACAGAAATGAAAGCTCTGCGAAAGCAATGCGCATTTATACCTGTTCTACGCGATGCTACTGCCATCTGAAAATTTGCATATTGCTATCCCATGACTTTTGTCACTTCAGTGTATAATTACGTGTTTAAATGTGTTAAATATTGTATGTCCCTAATTGTATGTGTGTGGCGTTTGTGCGTGTGTCAATAAAGCTGTGAGTTCTCCAACCTGTGCCTCAAGTATTTCCCGAATCAAACCCAGTTATCTGGTCACCCGTATCCACATCACTACAATATTTAATTAAATCAAAAAGTATCCTGTTCAAAAACAATACTTTTCATTCATTCAACATTTTGGAACGTAAGGATATAAATATCAGATTAAAGATTAAAAATATCGTATTTGCTGCAATTTTATAAACAACAATAAAATAATATAATACTAATATTAATAAGTATACATTATGTGAAAAAAAAAGATTAAAGAGAATAAATTAATATTCAATGTGACAATTTTAAAATTGGGTTTTTTTAAAAACTTTTTTTAATAATATTTTGATGTTTGAGGAATATTAAAATCTAAATGTACTAAACATTTTCTTATTCTTTTAAGCATATATTTAATCTGATGTCCACTGTATATATAACTAAATATATACCTAAATATGTCCCTGAAAATATACTTGAATATATCCACTGAATATATACTTTTTACTGCGTTCTATGTATGCAATGTATCATTTCTGTTAGTCTGACACATTCAGACAACACAAATGACACATTCAAACCTCAGGAACTCAAGTTTTTGTATTTAAAACACCAGTCGACATTTTTTTTTCTATTCTAGAAAATAACTTCTGGAAGATATATTATTGAAAATACCAGTTTATATTTCTTATTATTTAACCACCTTCATTATAGTATAGTCTAGAATTAAACAAGATTCGGTTCATATGATTTATGATTAGGTTCGGTCCTACACTTCGAGGTCATAGAACTATAATAACCTCAAGGAAGTTTATATCAAATTGCCAGTTTTTACAGTAGGATTCCACAACTGATGCTTCAAAAATTCTTTGCAGGTAATATATTGTGTCTGTTTCATGGCTTAATTTCATAATAAATCTTTTTTTGAAATTCACTTAAACACAAAGCATGTAAAATTTATTGCAAAACCTATCCAAGCATATCACCTTTCTTTTAATCTATCATGTTCAACCTCTTCCATGAATCACCGGCAGTAAATTCTACGCGAATCATGTTTCAAAGTAATACATCTCATTGCCAATCAATAAGCTCCGAATATCCTCGCATTGAAACATTGAAAGGTAAACATACGTTTTTTAAAAACTTAAATGGATGAATCGATTACTACTCAGTTCGACATGCACGGCGCAAAAGCACTTTTTGAATGAAAATTTAATTATTGTGGAATTTTTTTTTTTGATATTATGTAATTTAAAAATTTTAATTGTTAAAAATTAAAATTATTTGTATTTTATTTAAAACTCTGTCCAAATATATCTTTCTCCCTTATTACGCCACCTAGTTTGGATCTACTCGATTTGGCTGCTTGCCAATCTTCCACACAATCAGTGATGAAACTATACATGCATACATGCATGCATACATGTATGCATACATGCATACATACATGCATGCATACATGCATACATACATGCATACATACATGCATACATACATGCATACATGTATGCACATATGTGTACATGCATACATGCATACATGCATACATACATGTATACATACATACATACATGCATATATACATGCATACATACAGGCATACATACATGCATACATACATACATACATACATATAAATATACATTTATTTACATTATACATACGTATTTGTATACATAATACATAAGTGTATATACACATATAGGTACAACTAACAAGCATACATGCACACATGCCCACATGTTTTTCCACGCCTAATTAACGCAACGCAACCAAAGTCTCAAGAGTGTATGCCGGGGATGACACCTGCTGTCTGGAAAGATTTACCATTGAGGTTCTAGATTGGTTTGGTTTGGTTTGGTTTGTCGCTCTACGATCATCTTGTACACACAAGAGCTAAACAAACCGGGACCTGCAGTTTAAAGTGGATTCCGAACCACTAACAAACATCCCTACCCCGCCAGGTTTCGAACCTGAAACCTGTGATACCAAATGCCAGAGTGCTAGCCACTTGGCGACCAGGCCGCTTGAGGTTCTAGAAGAAAGGGAGAAAGATGCAACTTGTCAGTATTCCATCCTTGAAGGGATGATGGTTCTAAATTTATCATAACATAATATGGTGGATGTATGCTGTAGAACTCTCCACCTCCACATGTAGCCAGGATAACGCTGAATCTTCTAAGTATCGATCGTTCTAGTAATATGTGACTTTTCAAGACTTGCATGCTTTAAGTCAACTTAGCTTAAATTTTAAAACATGACTTGTTCTTGAACTATCTGCAGGTACAACTACAATATTCTTCCTAAAATTAACATAACAAAAATAGCAAGATAACAAAAATCATACAACAGTGTCCATTGCGATTATCACGTAAAAATCGAAAATGGAACAAACTCCCTGACGCCGCTCTTGTGATTTTTCATTCCAAAATAGGATGGCAAAATGTGGGTGCAATGCTTTAAATGCAACTTTAAAAAGCAAATTGTATTAATAAAAACTGAAATCTTCTCTGCAAATTTCAACTATCATGTGTAAACATTCGAGAACGTATGAATAAACTCATGTACATGTCAATGTTTAATAATGCAATAGGTATATGAAGCAATTGGTTGGAATACTGCAAGAATGGCCAAATTCAATAGCCACATGAATATAGCAATGTCAAGAACTTCATGAAGAATGAATTGTTCAAGAATCTCTAAAAGAATATACAGTAGTAAGATAAATGTAGTCGTAAATGAAGAATGATGTATTCCAAATTCTACAAGAAACGTTATCACATTCAATACCCCAAAAATCTATCAAAGTTTGAAAATTCTAGGCATAAATTCCAAATAGGCTAGTATTCCAAATACAATAAGAAGCACTATACAGCTCAATAGGCACCGGAAAATGCCAAAAATGATAAATGGGAAACTTCAAAAAGAAGCAATTGATTAACTCACTACGAGTACTTATAGCTATTGGATGTACAAATGTTTAAATACCAAACCAAGACGTGAAACGTCTTAAACGACGAAACCATACTACAAAACACTTCAAACAAAAGCCAAATTTTCCAGAAAATTCCTTAAGACTAACGTTATTCATGAAGCATTTCAAGAGTTAAGGGGCTCAAAGTATCATTGTACGCCAAAATTTGAAATGAAGTTTTATTTGCATGGCCCTCATTTTCAGATCACGTCACTGACCCCTAACCAGACAACATCATGTTCACACATGATAAAAAAATATATGATCTTAAAATTGTTTTTCAAAGTGTTGATAATTAGAAAAAAAACTTTGGTATTCCTTTTATATGCTTTATCATCATTATCACTCTTTATAATAAAATAATTATTGTTATAAATTTCCTTCCTCCAGGACAGTAGCAAAGCGTCACCCATTATTATATTCCGAAGCGCTGATTAAAGTCAGAACCACGAGGGCAACTTTAGATTAAGGTTCAGTGAACAATGAACTGTCTCCATTGTACAGCTGTCTCGCAGGCAATCCTTCACCAGACCCAAGGCTGTCAAGCAGACAGCTATTGTCACCAAGAACTTCTTTCAATAAGGGTCATCGCCGAAGATCATTGTCATTTGATACAAGATTTAAAAATTCCGTGTATGTTCTTTTAATTGCTGTTTAAAAGGAAGCATTGTAAATTATCTGGCAAAGTATTATTTTATTTTCCTTTTGAGATATTGAAGAATATTAAAAAGAATGAAGGACATTTAGATTTTAGTGTGCTAGCCGGTCAAGGTTAGAGAAAGGATTGTCAGAGTCTGAATGTACAAAAATTATTGTTGTCCCCTTTACGAAAAAAATTACCATTTCTGTATGATTCTAAATGCATTTTAGTGTTTTATTAAATAAAACAATGAAAAAGAACTATTTTCACATAGATGCTATCAAAATTATTACAGTAAAGCCAAGTCCAGATTTGATACATGATGATAGTGATTATCAGAATATCAAATGTAAAATAAAAATCAAAGTGAAAATCAAAGTTAGAATATCAAATGTAATTTTGAATTGAAAATAAATTTGTCAACAAACATGGTTTTTCGAGCAATTCCACTCCATTAAAGGATATATATATATATATATATATATATATATATATATATATATATATATATACATATATTCTTTTATCTTATTTTGTAAAAATAATGTAAGGTCACACTAATTAATAAAGTAACAAAAAAAAAAGTATTTTTAATTTTGCACCGTTTCTTTATTCTGCATACAGCTTTCATTATCTGTGAAATTAGTTTGTTATATTTGCATATGATATTATTTTATGTGTTACTTTTCCCATAAATTATGTCTTTTTCTTCTCCTTCTATTGACTCGACAGTCCATGGTGGACATCAAAGTCTTCCCGAGAAACTTCTTCCACCCCAATCTCTGCTCTGCGACAGTTTTAAAATTAGTGATTCTTAAAAGTTTAAAATCTGCCTCCACACAATCGCCCTCTCAACTTGGGCCTACCGCTAGTCCTAGTTCTAGTTCTAAAAGGTATATAGTTGAATATCTTAAATAACAAAGATGAGGGATCCATTCTGTAGATGGGGCCCGCAAACCTCATACGTCCTATCTTGATGAATTTACTGATAGCTGTCTCCTTAACCAATCTATGTAATTCAAAATTATGTCGTTGCCTCCACAATTCATTCTCATTCACTGAGCCAAATATATTTCTAAGAACCTAAGATGGATATTTCATGTTTATAGAGGCTATATTTAGTTTCCGCAACAGAAAAGATAACATCATTTGTTTGTCTTCTGCAACAAGACGGACTCCTTTTTTAAAAATTATTTTATTGAAATTAAATGAGTTTCATTACTATTATGTACTTTTGTGAATTTATATGCCCAAATTATATACTTTAAAGTAATTTATTTTCAATTGAATCAATGTTATGATTTTCCTGGTCTTCCAACTTTAAAAAATTGACAAGGATATTTTTATCTTTATTATTAACTTGTCATGATAACAATGATTTTGTCACGACAATTTTATTGCTATCATATTTTCCACTCAACAATGAAGTATATCATATATCATAGTATATCATATCATATATTTTAATTGTCCTTTTATCTAATTTTATCACTCACTAATGTATATATGAATTTGATAATTTAATTTCCTGCCGTCTGACCACATCATTATCTTTTAAAACTATTTTGCATTTTAAAATTATTTTCTACATCTTCTTCTTCATTGGCGCAACAGCCTCATGGTGGGCCAAAGCCGTCTGCTTACTGGAAGATTTCAAGGCAGAAGATATTTTCTTTTTGCGGGGTAGGGTTGTGAACCTACATCCATAGCTGTACAGCCATATTATATTACGGCTTAAAGCGGATTCAGAACCACTACAAACATCCATAGCACAGTCGGGATTTGAACCAAAACCTGTGGCTTCAACCGACAAAGCGTTCACTCTACTATCAGATCCGTATATTATGTTTGGTTTCTGCAACAGCGATGCTAACTTCATTTATTGGTCTTTTTGCAGCAAGATGACAATGTGATGGTAAAGCAATCAATGCAATGATTTTCCTGGTCTTCCAAATTGAAAAAAAAACAAGGATATTTTATATTATTAACGTGTCGTGATAACGATAAAATTGTCATGGTAAAATCGTTGTATCATATTTACCACTCAACGATAAAGTGAATCTATAACATTTATATTAATTGTCCTTTGTATAATTCAGTCACTTAAATTTACATAAATTTGATAATGCAATTTTCCTGCCATCTGACCTCATCATTATCTCATAAAACTCCTTTACATTATTTAATTTATTTCTATATCTAAATCATAAAATTTAAACCAATACATACATGCAATTAATTTTTTTTTATTGTCAAATGACAAAAATTTGACAGCGATATGTCTGAGAATAAAATACAGACATATCACTATCAAATATTTGTGACAAGACTCACAGTGACAATAAGATCGTCCTGACAAAATCACTGCGACGTATTTTTCATCCATTTCTGAAACGTATCTATTACATTTTTGTTGATTATGTCATTATATAATTTATCTCTCAGTGTGTATACATATAAATATATGAGAACTCGATATTGCTATTTCCTGCCATCAGATACGTCCATCATCTTTATAAACCGCTTATTATATTCTAAAACTTGTCTAACTCTTTTTGAACCTACGGTATACATTTTTTCACGGTATATTGTATACCAATTGTATTATGTGTACAAAACAGAAGAAAAATGACAGGTAAAAAAACAACCCAACTCCAATCAACCATGGAGAATAGACTCGGGAACACAGATCGTTTTGGATAAGAAAAAAGGCGCTAACGTGATACAGGTGGGAACTGTTCCCGAACTAGATCTCCATTGTTTTGGTTCAGTTTCTGTCAGCATGTCAAGTGTAGATATATGAGATTATCTGATTGATAGCATTAGATAATATTTTCGAAATGTCAGAATGCAGAAAGGAACTTATCTAAAACCGTTGTTACGTAAGAATGGTGACAGATGTACTATGAATAGAGACAAATTCTCCAGAGTTTTAAGAAATAAAATAAAAATAAGAAATTGTAGTGCAGATTACAGAAACAAATAAATGTATCAAGTTAAATTTTTCTTATAATTATAAGAATATTAAGGAGAGGAATTAATTTTTAAAGGTATACATTAAAAGAAATTAATAAATATTTATTTTTATTAAAAGCCCTTAATATCCTGTCTATAATCCGCCGCACCGTATAAACATAGGGATGAGATTTTCCGAAAAAGGGACGATTTCTGTATTATACGCAGCGGCATATAGTCCAAGCGATTCTGGCTTATTCTGACATGCCATGAACCAATCAAGTTTTGTTTTTTACATCCATGACCCCAGGACTTTTTTTTTAAAGAAAGTTTTAAAAAGATTGTTATAAACTTAAGACAAACCACCATCAGTAGAAATCTTATTGCTGACCTCCTTAGCCAGCTCATCTACAATCTTGTTGACGTAAACACCTACATTTGACGGAACCACTGGAAAATATATTATTATGCTGAGCACTCAAGCAACCCAAAAGCTGAACAATATTCACCATCGCACCATCACCATATTTCCACCATTCAGCCAGTGAATAATATTTTTGCTTTATGATTTGAAAGACATTGTGAACTATTACACAATAACAAGAGTAATTATCATTGCTATTATCCCTTAGTATTAGTTTTTTCCCATTAAGAAAAGGCGTGTATTTCATTAAAAATTAATACACAAGTCAAGGTTTTGTAAATTTGACACTGTTTTTCGCATCTCTATGACAAAGGACGAATATCTCCTTGAAAGAACAATTTGGTTTTTTTTTTAGACTAAAAGTGAAACAAGCCATTTTTTTTTTTTATTTGTCCAAATGCTGCTCATGTCATTGATCGAAACAAACGTCATTGATCGAAAAGTATTAATTAGAAAAAGCGATGTCTTGAGAATATTGTGGTGGACTAGAACTTCCAATCGAAGCATTTCCAAATAGTCGTCTTGTAACATGTATAGCCACACTTTGTCCTGTTACGAAACGACTTTGTTATGTTTTTCCTGCTTTTATTTTCAGTACTTTGTTCAAAAGCATCAATTGCAGTCGATAACGTTAACCATAGCGGTTTCATAAGGTTTCAGCAAACTCATGATTTTTTTCGACTAATAAATGCCGTCTGGTGTTCTATATCAAAATTGCCGCCATTGAATCGTTTTTAACCATTTTTGACACTTTCAATTGGGGCATGTTCCCGTAATCTTCCATAAGAATTCAATGCAACGCAACTTGACTTACCTTCCAATTAAACCGGGAAGAAAACTAGCCGAAGCTTTTCTTTCTCTCTCTCTCTGACTCTCTCTCTTTCTTTTTTTTTTTTTTTTTTTTTTTTTTTTTTTTTTTGTAGTATAACTTTTGACACGGTCACAGTTAAAAAAAAATTATATTGTTCACATATCAAGGAAAAACACATACTAAATATAAAAGTCCAATGACAATTATTAGTTATTTGATGACAAGAAGGAATTAACAGCCTGATTTATATGAAAACTATATCAATTACATCATCCATCAGAAATTCACACGAATTAAGTTTGATAATATCTATCTATCTATCTCTCCCCTCCCTCTCTCTCTCTCTCTCTATATATACACACTCATGTCCATAAATTAAGGATAATTCAGAATCACACAGAAATTGAACTCTAAAATAAAAATTTCACCTGTAGAATTATCACACACATCTTGAAGAAAAATATGCAAATTACAGGAAACCATCAGATGGCGCGGATAGTACGTCACAATGACGAGTGTAAGAGAGGGGTATATAAGGAATGGTGGCAAAAGAAGTAAAATTGTTCACAAGCGCTTTAAAAGCCTTTCAGTGCAATAACGGCATAGTTATGGAAGCATTTGGATGATTGTTTACGTGGTAGAATTATCGGACGACTGGAATGTGGACGTACCAGCTGGAAGTATCTGAGGAACTTGGAATCACCCAGAGTGTCATCTCCAGGCTTTGGCAACGATTCCAAGATGATGGTAATGTGAGTAGATGTTACAGCACAGGGCGCCCCGAGTTACAACGCCGAATGAGGACCGGTATTTAGCAGTTACTGCCAAAAGAAACAGACGGAGCACAACATCAGACCTGTCTCGTCAGCTCTCTTCAGCTACTGGTACGACAGTTTCAAGGCAGACCGTGTACAGACGCTTAAGGCACATTGGTCTATATGCTCGTAGGCCTGTCAGATGTGTTCCACTTACCGCAACTCACTATCGCCTGCGATTAACCTGGAGTAGAGAGCATGCATTGTGGACATCGCAACAGTGGTCTGGTGTGATGTTTTCCGACGAGTCCAGGTTTAGTTTGCAGTCTGATTCTCGCCGGACTTTCATATGGAGAGCGCCAGGTACCCGTTACCACCAAGAGAACACCGTTGAACGACACCGTTACGGTGGTGCAGGATGGCTCGTTTGGGGAAGAATTATTCTTGGTTCCAGAACTGACCTGTATGTTCAGAGTGTAACGATGACAGGCCACATCTATCGGGATGTCATTCTGGAACAACATGTACGTTTGTTTCGGGGCGCCATGGGTGCTGAATTTCTGTTTATGGATGACAACGCCCGTCCTCACAGTGCTAACATTGTAGACGAATGCCTTCAATTGGATGATATCACCCGTATGGATTGGCCAGCATACTCACCGGACTTGAATCCAATAGAGCATGTGTGGATATGCTTGGCCGGCGAATTGCAGCCCGTCAACCCCTCCCACTTGTCAACCGGAACTTCGAGGGCATTGCTTGATGAGTGGTGTAATATTCCCCAAGATCAGATTGATAATTTGATACTCAACATGCCTAGGCGTTGTAAGGCCTGTATTGCATCGTCCGGGAGGCGTACTCCATATTAACCATCATACTAACCATGTTATACTGTTTTTTGTAAATAGGTTCTTATTTGAAATTTGCTCCAGGGAGTAAAATCGCAATTTTTATTAATTATGTCAAACATATAGCATCTTTTTTGCTCTTTATCTTTTGTTTAATAAATAGACTTTACAAATAAGTCAAATTTGTTTTGCTTCCGTCTCTTTCTTTGCATGAACTTCATTATCCTTAATTTATGGACATGAGTGTATATATATATACAGGTTGATTATAATTAAAGCCCCACTTTCAAAATGCTGTAAAAAAAAAAAAAAAAGGAACACTCGACACAATGAGTTAAATTTGAACTAAAGATACTTGAAGAAGGAGGAAACGGTAAGGCATCAAAAAAAAATTTCCAAAAAACGTTACATCAATTTTTCCCATCCAGTTCGGTATGACCTGGTCATGGTGGATGGCCTTTCCACTAACAGTGTCACAACTGTTGAATGATTTGGAAGTCATTCTTTCTGTCACAAAATCGAAACAGTCAAGCATATTGAACACTGCGTTTGGTTTAATATGCAATTCATGCTAAATACGTTGTAATTTCGATTCAAAATATCACTGGCAGCAGAATTCACTTTATTTATGCCGCTTACAGAGCCATTTATTAATACACTTTGGAACTTATTTTTGATGTAGTACCGTTTTCCCCTTCTCCAAGTATCTTCAGTCCAAATTTGAACTCATTGTGTCAAGTGGCTCTTTTTTAGAGCATTTTGAAAGTGGACTTTAATTATAACCACTCCCGTGTATATATATATATATATATAACGTAAGAATATTTTGTGTATTAGTTCGCTATCCCTGATGTCGATAAGCGAAAGACATGAATAGTATCTCAAGGATTATGTTGTGAAAATGTTAACTTAAGATAAATAAATTCATTTTCATCTGATAAATTTTCATCGACTTTTTATCACAATACCACGGAATCCGCTTATAGATTTTCGACAACATTATCTTAAAGAAAGGTTTACTTGATAATCCAGCAACTTTTTTTTTTATTCATAAATGCACAGACAATCAACTTTAGAATTAATAAATTACTGAAACAATTACAAATAGGGGCAACCTATGTCAAGATAATTTTATTAATTCAATTTTTTTATCTAATGATTATCTTACTCGTAGTTTTAGATAATTAATTCAAGATTTTAAAATTTGAGTCATTATGATTGTGGGCGTAATCACGATATTTTTTTTATTATCTTACAGTGCAGTACAAGCATGTTTGTGAATGATAAATTGAAATTCTTAATGGAATGTTAGGTTTTTTTTTTAATTTTATTTATGTATTTATTTTCGGTACAATAAATCGTAAAAGCAACAATAAAGTAAATAATAAATAAAGTAAAATACACTATACTTAAAGGTAAAATAATCGGACCCTTTCCTTCTTTATCGACTAATGACTTTTTCTTGCAATTAAATGCGTCCTATGATTGTTGTTTTGACTTTTTTCCACCATTTTATTTTTTATTTTAATTAATGGTTTAATTATTTAATGGGCATAGACCGAAAGCCATTTTCCATCTACTCCAGACAGAAGTTTGTGGTTGTTCTTCAGCAAATGCACTTCAAATGATCCATCAACGATATTAGGGTGAAATAATTTTTAGGAATAAAGCTACACACTGTGAAATAAAAAGATAAATATTTTCCTACTTGCTAATATAAGATATAAGAATTTAGAAATATAGTTAAGCTGATTCCCATTAGATATTAAGACCTCACATGATGATAATGTTGAAGACTGAAAACAATGAAAACATTGGCAAACAAACTGATGAAAAGAATGAAAACATTGGCAATGCCCAGAGGTTAAAGGAAATCGTGAGATAGTCTAAAAATTCAAAATTGAATTTAGGTAGGTTAGAGCTGAATATCCCTAGATCTTTTAAAATTAGAGTGCGGGTCATATTGTTTGATCCCTTGAATGACCAGATGTAGGTGGTTACCAATATTATTGAAGAATATTTCTGAAAGTTTTTTCCAGTACTTTTTGAGACGTAGATGGGAGATGGATTATTTGTCTAATGGTCATATTTTGTTGAGCTTCCAAGATTTTAGTATATAATTAGCGGCATACCGGGCAAGCGTAGGTGAGGAGAGGACGAAGCATAGAGGTGAAAATCAGAAGTTTATTATGGTTACTCATGCTCGAGTTTCTCGCTATAAAGGGATAGAGTCTTCTAATGTTTCCTCTGTATTTTTGTTTGACATAGTTAAAATGAAAATTCCAGTTTAGATGTTTATGAAGATAAATTCCAAGATATTTTTGTTTTTGATTTCCAGAAGATAAGTTGGTTTTTGAAGTAGATGGCCTGTTTTTTACATTTTAGTTCTTGCTGAAGAAGACTGCTAAGACTGAACTGTTCTTGCTGAAGAGCAATTTTCCACTTCATACCATTTAGAAATACTATTTAGAAAGGTCATTTAGGTGTTTGTTTAATGCGCAGGAGTTTTTGTTTCTACAAAGAATGGCAGTATCATCTGCATAAATTGCTGTAATGGTATTGCATCTAGTAGGCATATCAGAAATGGAGAAGAGCAGTGGTAAGACCTCACATTGCAGAGAGTTAACCAATAAACAGTCTGAACAAACAGATCAGGCATCTGTTTGGCTAACATTCTTCGACGTGCTAATATAAGACAAACTTGCAGAAATGTAGTTAAGCTGGATACCCACTAGACTCACGTTGCAGAACCTTAACCAATGAAAAGTCTGAACAAGCATCTGATTAGCTGACATTCTTCGACGTGCTAATATAAGATAGCATGCAAAATGCAGTTAAGCTGGATTCCCACTAAATACTAAGACACTCACAGAAATTAACCAATAAAAAGTTTGAACAAGCAGATCAGGCATCTGATTGGCTGACATTCCTCGACGTGCTATCTTAGTATATGATGGAAATCTAATTACAATCACATGATTCGTGGTCAAAAGAAATGTTCAGGGTAAAAATAATCAATTTTTTTTTTCTCGTGCACAATTGAAAACAATTCAAATGAAAAAAAAATTAACTATCTATGAATTTGAAAATAATTAGTATTTTAATGGCTCACGTGATATTTATTCTATAAATAAAGCATTACAAATATACTAAGATAAAATCGAGCCCCATTTTTTGCTTATAAGTTTTATGCTTATTTTAAAATAATTTTTTTATAAATTCGTTACTTAATTAAAGCGGCTTATAGCTAATTATTATTAATTTTTCATATCAAAATATTAGATTTTAAGTATAAAAATTTTTAAGGATAAAATTTAAAAGCGAATCTTACGAGTATTAGATTTCGAAAAATATTTTCAAATTTTTAAATAAATTAAGTAATATTCAACTCCTTCAAATTGAAATAAAAAATCACATTTTTAGTAAGTCATATTTAATTTATGCTTTTGTATTATATATTATAATACAAATGAACAGTTTAATAATTTTATTGAATATTTTTTTAATTATCCTATTTATTTAAAATTACATTATGAGTTACTATTTTATAATAAAAGCAAATAATCATGATGAAAAGATAACATATACAAATTGTAGTTCCTTAAAAGAAAGAGACTTGAAGATTGTGGTAGCGCATTTGAATAGTTCACATAGTTTTACCTGGTTGAAATTTTACAATTTTTTGGATATAGGAAAAACAGAGGCCATGACTGGTCAGATGGGGAATAGTTTCCCCTAAAAGTCCTCCCCCTTCATTGATATTCGAGATATAGTCAAAGTTTAAAGAAATACAAAAACTACCTATACTTTTTAAATTATTTATTTAACGAAAAAATATTTATGATACTATTCTGATAAAATCAAATAATTTCATTCATATTTTAGTAATGAATTTTTATTAAGTTAAGTTCTTCATTTTTGTAGAAGTAGATTTTGCTATTATTGGAACATAAAAAAAATATTACTCGTTTGCTATTACATCAACACAAAAATATCAAGGGCACATCATTTAATGGAAATAAAACTTTTGTATATACGAATTGGTGGCTACTGTAGTGGAAAAAAAAGTGTTTATCAGATTTTTTTGTGAGATAGATATGGACTATGTCCTTGTAGTGACCACTTAGATGTATTTTTTTTTTTTTTTTTTTGTTCTCTGTAATGGTCATTTTACAGAATTAAAAAAGAGAGAGAAATTATTATCTTCGGACTTCCGTTATATATCGCCTATCGTTAAGGCTACCGTTGGATTTATTTTCCTTTTAAGAAAGAAAAAAAATGTTTTTGCTATTTTTAACAGAAAATATATTCGTTGTAAATTGATCTTATAAAGGCAAATATTATACTTTTTATTCTACATTAAACAACTAGATTAAAATAGTCTCTATTAATAACTATTAAGCTTTAGTTCAATAAAAAATAAAAATTTAAATTTAAATATTTTATTCAAAATTAAGTAAAAATATTTGAAACATTGAAATGTTTTGTATATTAGAAAATCATTTTATCAATCAATTTGGATGTAGAATTTCTAACAATTTCTCTCTCTTTTTTATATTATTATTATTATTATTATTATTAAAAGATAATTTAATAACAAAAGCAAATAAAGGATTTCATGCATTATATAAAAAATATTAAATAAGTACTTTAGTATTTATTTTAATTGTTGTAGTAATCAAGCACAAAAATCAAATGATATTTATTTATAGATCTCCTTTTGTACTCAAGCGTAAATGTGTTTCCACAAATATGAGTTGACTCAAACAATCTTTCCCGTTTTGTTTATCAACAATCATATCTACTTTTTTCTCAATTTTAATATGAAAAAGGTTTTGGATAGTAAACATTGTAGAAATTAATATATATACCAAAAAAAAATGCATTGTAGAAAATGACGTATATCCAATATATTCTGCATGTTGCAATATATGTGCATACTAATTTTCATGGATATTGTTTGAACGGTATACATAGCAAGATAAAATACTGCAACAATATCTGGTAACAAGTAACAATAAAGTGCATAGCGCAAGCATATCTTCCATACTCGAATACATCCATTACCAATTTTTATAGCGATTGGTTGAGCGGTATAGAAGGTGAGATACTGCAGCACCATCTGCTGGCGACTTACAACATAGGGGATAGCATAAAAACATTCTCCTTGTTTTGTCAAACACACACAAAAATTTTCATCAAAATCAGTCCAGTCGTTTAGGAGGAGTTCAGTGGCAAACACATGTACAGAGGAATTATATATATAAAGATATATCAATTGCAGTGCCATCTACAGGGTACATCTAAGCTATCCAGGGCCCAACTCAAACACACACAAAAAAAAAATTTCATCAAAATTGTTCCAGCCTTTTAGAGGAGTTCAGTGACAAACACATGTACAGAAGAATTATAATATATATATATATATTTCTATAGAATATCACTGGAATATCACTGGACGCACCAGGGTTCACTTTTGAGAACCACTGATATAGAGTCGACAAAGAATCGACAAGCTACCATTGCATATAAACCTTGACGAGTTTGACTAAAACTAATTCTAAATTAGTTAAAATGTATTCTGAGCTATTATAGCTAACAATCTAACATGCCACATTATAACGTACGCTACGATATAAATCAGATATGAATAGCATTTACTGAATAAAATTGCTTTTAAAACATTCATGCAACAAATAAATTTTTACTTATCTGTGAAAAAAATAAGGTCATCCTTTCTCAAATTTCTTCACTCAACTACACACAAAAACCATATTCAAACATTTATTCAATGTAATGAGAGTAAAGAAAGCGACAAATTCTATGCAAATCTACGGCAGAATATCAGATGGGTGAAGTATACACCCGTCACGTGATAAGTATGCTGACTTCAAACTGGCACCTTCTAAGCGTGCTTTATTTATAAATAAAACCAATAAATATGCAAATATTTCTCGATATTTTTATGAAATAAATATATACAAATTGTTAAGTATGCAAAAACTATATAACGATAAACGAAACATTTATTCTTTCTAAAACTAATTTCTATTTCCACTTCATTTAATCTTAATTATTAATACTCTTCAATCTTTTGCAAACAAGTTTTCTTTAATCTGCTCGAAAATTCAAAAGTTTTTTTAAAATCATTGTTAAAATACAAAACGCTTACAACCAAATAAGCGAAATTCGAAAAATCCGAAAAATTCGACCAACAAATCGATTTTTACTTTTTTTACATCATTAAATAGCTTAAACGCTTAGCTTTCCAACGATATATCACACTTGTTTATTTTCAAAAAAAAACAGAAGTGTTTCATTTTCAATCTTTCTTAATGCACTTTACAGATTATGGGCCATTTAATGGCTGGAGAAATGAAAACAAACCACTTGGCACCTTAGTTAATGCCCTACTTTTATCATTACCTCTTTATTAAACTTCTGCTATCTTGTTATGATTAGCAACTTTAAACAGATTAGCAAAATTGTGTTTGTAAGCATTGAAACTTTAAAATTTGGCGTTTTCAATGCTTTTTCTTGCTTTTTAACGTAGGAAATATAACAAAGTGTCATACTTTATACAAGATTGGTATGTTGTTTTCCATAAATAGGTATCGCTGTCAAATTTAACAGCAAATCTTGTAACTTGTGTGTGTTGTTCTGCAAAATGCAACAGAAAATAATAATTTGATCTTCTAGCTTTCATCTTTTGAAAGCAGTCTAATGCTAACCTTTGTTACAAATACAATCCATAATATTAATATTATTAACATATGCACCGTGTTAAAAATATGGAGTATTTAGATATAAAACATATTGTCGACAGAGAGGGTAAATTATCAGAATATATATATATATATATATATACACAACCTCTAGAAAAAGAATTAAAAATGAAAAAAAATAATAAAATAAAATAAAAAACTAGAAGAGACATTGGAGGAAAAGAAAGTGATAATCCTTCATAAAAACAGGATTTTATTAAATTTAGATAATTAATTATAAATAAAAGCTTTAATTTAATATTAAAATTCATTTTCTGAACGAACAAAAACTGGATTTTTCGGGTTCATGTTTTTTTTCCCTCAATATCTACGAAACTGAATAGCTCTTAAATTTAAGAACTCTTAAGAACGCATTTTAAAAACACTTATATCATGGTATATCACATATTTTAACACAAGGCTTTGCTGATTTATTAATAATTATTTATTTCAGCCACTGATATTTTACTAAAAATTCTATTTAAAAATGATTTTCAATAAATAATTAATAATAATTTTTCATTTTTTATTGAGAAACAAAAATGGTCCGTTAAAATATATAAAACTTGTTGTTCTAACTACCATAAAAATTTAATAACCCTATCTTTCACCATTTCTGAGGAAAAGGTACATAAAGTTGGTGAATTTAACATGGTGGAGATACAACTTACCATGTAATGGCTTTACCACCAGCTTCCTCTTAATTTAATTTAAAAGGAGTGTTTGTCTTTTATATGTTATATCACGTGAATATGACGCCATTTTGAAATGAGGTTTGGTACTCTTTTTTTAAAGTATTTCAAAATAAAGTAAGAATTAAAGTTATTACTTATAAGATCCATCATTCTTTTCATGCATCGAAAGACGATTTCGATATAGATGTTATTAATAATCATGACTCATTAGCAACATTAATTAATGATCATTATCATCATTTATCTAATCCTTCCAAAAGCATCGGTTGCGGACCAGTGGCTTATAGTTAATTTAATTATCACTTGACCTTTTATATTCAGATTCCATTGTAGGAATAAGTGATAAATCATGTTGGCACATGATATATTGAAATAAATTAAGACATGTTTTGAGTTTTTATATTTATTTTAATGTAATTTTTGTTGCTTTTTTTATTTCTCCTTTATTGCAATACTTCACTTCTGCAATAAAGAAGTATAATATGATGTATATTTGGAATAATAGTTTAATATGATGTATATTTTTCGAGAATTTCAATAGCAATATGCAAAATGTAATCTAATTTTTTAATATTTCAGCTACACGTAAAAAGAAAGATTTTTGCAAACAGAATTTTGAATAACTTTCAAAGTCCAGTACATCTGGATCCAGAAATTAAAATAAATTAGGCATGTATTAAATTTTATATTTATTTTAATGTAATTTTCGTCGTTTTTTGCAATTCCTTCTATTAGCTCACTCTCCCATGTTTAAAATCTACATTTATATATCTTGTTCAAATTTTCAATCGTTCATAAAATACTTTTTATTCATCCACTATTTTAAATAATTTTTTTTGGAACTTGTAGTGGATAAATGCTGCATGTTAATACAGTTTTCAAATACGCAAAACAAAAGATTAGTTAAATTTAATTAATTAATTTTAGTTTTTTTATATTTATTTAATGTAATTTTGCACATATCTACTCAATAGATGGAGCTTGATAAAATTAAAAATAAATGAAAATTATTTATAAAAGACTTTGAACTTGCAATAAATAGATGTCAAAAAAAATATTAATTGACTTTAAATTTAATTTATTTTTTTTTTTATTATTTGTTTTTAATAGAGTCGCAAGTAAACATAAATGTTATTTAGAAATTTTCTGCAATATAGAAATAAATTAGAATTATTATTTTTTTTTTATTTATTTTTAATAATTTTTAATTATTATTTATTTATTAAATTTTTACATTTATTTTAATGTAATTTTCGTTGCTTTTTTATTTCTTCTTATATTGCAGTAATTCATACAAATTCACTACTGCAATAAAGTAGTATAATATGGTGTATATTTTTCGTAGAATTTCAGTAGTTTAATATGTAATCTAACATTTTAATATTTCAGCTACACAAAAACAAAGATTTTCAGCAAACAGATTTTTGAATAACTTTCAAAAAGTCCAGTACATCTTGTGTTCACAAGACCAAAGAAATAAACATACTTTTTTTTTTTTTTTTTTTTTTTTCCTAACAGATTTATCATGCATTTCTCTCTTTGACACTCAGGAAAAAAGAATAAAAAAAAATCCCCAATACACAGTTGAAACGTGTACGTACTTAGTAATTTTGAGGTACAAAAAAACTAAAGGAAAGAACAGGAGGAAATGGCTGCAATGGTATTTTGCACCAGTCATGCATGGATACCCATTACACTTCCTCCCAGAATTCTTCCCTCCCTTTTTAGGTAATTTTTTTGTTTTTTTTCCTTCAATTGTAACGATTCAACAACAACAAAAATAAATAAAAAAAATCCCTATTTTTATTTTACTGTTTAAGGTGGAAAAATTTCTTTTCCCTTCCTCGTATGAAGTACCTTTTCATTAGTGCCTTTCCAAGGTGTTATTAGTATGAGGTGCTATACTTCTAAGTGCTCATTTGGAAGAGATTGTTTTTAGAGATAAGGAAGAGATAGTTATAGATAGGAATTGGTAGATAAGGATATAGATAAATATTCACTTTTTGGAATGAAACCGTCATGCTACGATGCAGAGCTCTAAATTCTTTGTTTTTTAATTATATATATTTTGAAAAATTGTGGTGTATGTTTTCGTGAAATATGAATACTTGTTCTTGCTGCAATTCAAGAAAATCATGATACTTGAATTGATGAAAATAGTAAATAGAGAAAAAATGGAAAAGCAGAGCATTTTCTTTTCTTTTCTACAGTTCCTTCTATTAGCTCACACTCTTCCTATATATATCTTGTTCAAATTTTCAATCGTTAATAAAATCCTTTTTTATTCATCCACTCAAGTTCAAATACATTTTTTTTTTTTGAACTTGCAGCGGATGACACTGGATGTTATTACAGTTTTTTTTTTTTAAATATTAATTCAGTAATTAAATTTAATTAATTAATTTTAGTATTTTTTTCAGATTTAAGTTGCATATATCTACCAATAGATGGCGCCAGAAAAAATTAAAAAAATGAATAAAAAGGACTTATAAATATTTATAAACGAAAATGGAAAAGTATAGCATTTTTTTTTTTTTCTTTTTATTTCTATTATATAGTGAAAAAAAACTATGGAATTTTTTATTTCATTATTTGTTTAATATTTAAAAAATTTTTAACTTTTTTTATTATTAAAATTCATATTTTAAATGAAAAAATAATAGCCTACGTAAAAGTTCAATGTCATTATTTTATATTTGATTGAAATTTAAAATAAAACAAAATAATTGTAATGAATATTTAAAGAAATGAAAAACTTAACAATTAATCCTATTCTTGAAATATTTTAAATAATGATTCATAATAATTTAATTTAAAATTTTTTATTGATAAGCTTTACGTAAAGTTCAATGCCATTATTTTATATTTCAAACAAATTTCAAAATAATTGCAATAATTATTTAAAGAAATGAAAAGCTTACAATTAATCTATTTTAGATAATGATTCATAAATAATTTAAATATTGAATAATTTAATTTACAATTTTTTTATTGGAAAGAAATGTCATTTTTTTTTATTTCAATCGAATTTAAATAAAAAGATTCATAATAATTTAATAATTAATAATTTAATGAACAATTTTTTTATTTTAAATAATGATTTTTATTATAAAATAATTGACATTATTTTATTTATTTCATTCGAATTTAAGTGGAAATTTTAATTAATCGAATTTAAGTTTATAATATTTAAAGAAGTGAAAAAGCTTACAAAAACTCTTGTTTTCTATAATATTTTAAATAATGATTCATAATAATTAAATTTACATTTTTTATTGATAAGCTTTACGTAAAGTTCAATGTCATTATTTAATAATTCATTCGAAATTAAAAGAAAATAATTTTACTGAATATTTAAAGAAATGAAATGCTGACAATCAATAATATTTTAAATTTTAAATAATTATTCATAATAACTAATTTAATTTATCAAAAATTTATTGATAAGTTTTAGCAATTTTATTGATAAGCTTTTTACAATTTTTATTGATAACACTAAAAATTTTTGCAGAAACACATCTGTAGAATTATTTTAGCAAACAAAACATTAGTGAAAATGTTTCTGAATATGTAACCAATATAACTGCTAAATAGGACTTGAAAAACAATATAATCCCTAAATTTTGCACAGAACTTTGAAATTATGTTAGACATTTTATAATTAAAATAAGAAATTGAAATCTTGTTATAAAAAATTAAGTTTTAAACCATTTAATATTATTAAGCTTTTTTAACCCTATTTCCTTACATGAACTTAAAAACAAAATTTGAAAAAAATTTATCCAAAAAAATGGTGATATTTATACAGATTTATAAAATATTTCTTCAGTTAAATTAAAGAAAAATATTTTTGTAGAAGACATCTTCAAAAAAAAAAAAGAAGAAAATACTGAGAAAATACTAATTATTTCAAACTCTATTTGCTAATATAAATTTTCCACTGATTTTTTTTTTTTTTTTTAATATTAATTACTAATGTAAGATTAATTACAGGATAATCCTATCTAATGCATTAATATTAATGTAAATAAAGAAATTATAGTATTTTGAATTATTTAAAAAACGCATATCTCGAATCAAATTCTAGCCAAATGAAGTAAAATACGAAGATTTTTTGGGAAATTTATTATTTTTATAGCAAAAAAAAATATAATATAAAAACAAAAAGAAAAGAAATTTCTGGTAAGCAATTTTTTAATTCAAGCATTCAATAATGAAACAAGTAATATATAAAAAAATCTTGTTCAATTCCTACTTTTTTTTTCACTATATTCAGAAAATCTTTTTATTCATTTTCATTCATTTTTTTTTTTTAATTTATCTGGCGACATCTATTGGTAGACATATGCAATGCAAAATCTAAAAATTAAATTTAATTAATTAATTTTAATTTTTTAATATTTGAAAAAACTGTATTAACTATCAATAGATGTCATCAAATAAACTTCAAAAAATGATTTGAAAATTGAGTTGATTTATAAAAAATATTTTATTAACGATTGAAAATTTGAACAAGATAAATTTGATTAGTATGAACTAATAAAGGAATTGAAAAAAAAAGAAAAAAATAAAAGAATGATAAAATTCAGTTAAAATGTAAGAACGAAAAAAATCATTTATGTATTTAACAAAATACACTTATAGAATATCGTACATATTATTCTAACTATCAACAAAAATGTTTGGCTTATGCTTTATTTTTAATTAAAATGGCAGCACATGTAGAATGTATTCAAATACCTGCTGGAATTGTATGAAGTATAAATAACAAAATAAAAAAGTAAAGAAAAATCCAACTATGATTTGCATAGCATTTGAGATGTCCAATAATATAACATGTACTAGTCGAAAACACAATTGTTATTGTTATGTTCGTATTAAATTGTTATATGTTATGTTCATATTAAATTCTAAATATTTTTTTTAATTCGATAACGTATTTTTTCTCTCTCTTTTCTGTTTTGAAATAAAATATGAGAATTTAAAAGTATTCGAAAATTTAATTTCAAATTGTCAAAACACGAAATTAATAAATTAAAAAGATACTTTAGTTTATTATGTCTTTTTGTGTTTTTATTTGTATTTTTATGGTTTTATTATTTATTTGTAATTTTTTTTTTAGAAACTTCCGCCATGAAAAAGAAGAAAAATTATAAGTAAAATCGAAAAGAAAAAATTTTTTTATCGAATTTCTCATTTGAAGACATGAAATTATATTCATGTGTTTGAAATAAAAGTCTTTAAAAATAAATTAAATTAACATCAGAAATTTAATACATTTTAAATCGTTATTTAAAATTCCTGCATTAAAGAAAAACCATAAATCTGAAATTAATAAACAGAATTAAAAATTTTAATGTATTTTTTAATTGCTATTCAATGGACGTATTTCCACCCCTTTTTTTTTTTTTTTTTTTTTTTTTTTTTTTTTTAACTTGACTTTAATACTCCTTTCATAGAAAAATAACGAAATAAATTTCAGTAAACGAAAAAATATAACAAATTTCGGTGCCTAAATAGTGTTGAAGTTATTATTTTTTTCCATGAAAGTAGATTGAAGTTGGAGTTTTAAGTTTTGAGCAGGAAATATTCCAAAACAAAGGTTTATTGTGGAAAGCACGATCTGTAAAGAGCGTCTCGCAGACTCATAATAGGGTTACTTGAAAATCTGAACTGTCGCCAAACACTTTTACACCCTTCGCCAAATCGGAACAAATAAATTTTATGTATATAGAAATTTCAAATTGAGTTTTTTGTTGAACATTTACTTTTGCAAATATTTTATTTTCAAGTTTATTATTATTTATAAGTAAATTTATTGTTAATATTGTTTTTTGTTATTTATTTGTGTGTTTAGTTTATTATCACGTGTAAACATGATGCTGTTGTCTTGGTTTTATAAGGAAGCATGAAAAATCCACTTTTCAAAAAGCATTTTCAAAAAAAAGGAAGCATGAAAATAAAAACAAGTAATATAAACAAAAAATTTTTAAAGTCAATTCCTACTTTTTTTCTATATTGCAGAAAGTCCTTTATAAATAATTTTCATTCATTCAAGTTTGTTATCATTTAAATCCAAGTTTATCTGGCGCCATCTATTGGTAGACAAATGTAACCTAAATCTAAAAAAAAAACTAAAATTAATTAATAAAATTTAATGAATGAATTAATATTTGAAAAAACTGTATTAACATCAAGTGTCATCCACTACAAGTTCAAAAAAATGTATTGGAACTTGAGTGGAGGAATAAAAAGTATTTTATTAACGAGTGAAAATTTGAACAAGATATATATAGGAGAGCGTGAGTTAATAGAAGGAATTGAAATAAGTAATATTATTATTCAAAACAGATTAATTTTCTCGTGCAACACGAAAAACTTTCATTTCAATAAACTTTTATTTTAAAATAAACGCCAATTTTCATGTTATTTTATTCATGTGTGTTTTAAAACTGGCATGAAATATGTGTTGTTAAATCTAACGACTGACCGATATTAATTTAGGTGCTCTGCAGTTCCTTTCAAATTGTGTAACTTTCAAAATTTTTACAATTGTCTTTTTTAAAGAGATTATAGATTCAATATCCTAAAATAGAGTCTTCAGATCAGTTTATGTTTATAAAAAATAATTTAATCATCACTTCTCTGTCAGAATTTAGTAATGCTTCTTGTAGTATTTGAACGACTGCTTCTTCATGAAGATCTTGAGTTAGCGAATTTTTTTGTATATTCCATGGTTATTTCTTCATAAATTTCTTGGATAAATATTGGTAAACTTCCATATGCATTTGCCCAGTAAAACATGTTTACACGTGACAAATCGAAATTTATGAGCAGATTACCGTAATAGAAAACTTCAAAATTATAAAATGAATTTTCTAAAGCTTGAAAATTTATCTATGTTGCCTGAATTTCCCATTTGTTATATATAATAAAGGAAAACATTTCACTGATGTCGATTTTATTTTAAAAATAGTAAATTCTATATTGGCTTGTCAGAAACTAGTTTTAAACTGTTGCACTTTTACTTAAGAATTACATATGAACTTTTCTATAAAAATTAAAATTTATATCTTATTATTTATACACAAAAAAAAAAAAATTTTAACTATCAAATAATTTATTATGAGATAATATTAAAAGTTTTCAATTATTTTTATTATATTTCGAATATTTTAGGTAATTATAGATATATGTACCAATACACAATTAAACACTTTTTTAAAATTATTGTTTATTTTTTATTTTAATTTTGAATCCAAATTTATTTCTCTTAATACTAAAACTTTTTACATATTTTTCCAAACCTTCTTTGAAAAATTAAGTATTAGATTTTTTTAAAAATAGATGAAACGGAAAAAAGCATTTTAAATTACTATACCAATTAAAAATCATTCGATCAGTTAAAAATTAAAAAGTTATGTTGTGTCACAAAACATTGAAGAGATGAAGTTAAACCTAAGAATAGGGGCCCTTGGCATTTGGTGTCAAAAGTTATTTTCGCCAAAGGGCGCCAAGAAAAGGGTTGCTATTGTGTGAAGCGAATTGCAAACAGTACAAAAAAATGAGGATTATCACATTTGGCGACTTATCGCTCAGTCTTCACCACAAAAAAAGTCGCCAAATCTCAACGGCCTGTATTTTTGTGATTTGGCCGAGATGGATGCTACATTAGAACAATGTACCGGAAGTTCAATTTCCATTATTTTATTATTATTTCCATTCCAGTTCATTCCTTATTTTATGCATTTTATTTATTTATTTATTTTTATTTATTTATTTATAAAATATTTAGTTGCTTTAAATAAATATTTAAAATAAACAAAATTATTAAAACAATATTTAGAGTAAACCAGTGCATAATTCTGAAGAAACTACCCGTTAAGCTCTTCATATCTTTTAACAAACATTCTGTTTTATACAGTTGAGTAAAAATAAACAGGAAATATCACTGCAATCCAAACAAAGTCGACTACGAATATCGAATAATGATTAATTGCATTTATGTTAAATTGTACTCGTTTGGATTTGATCGCTAACAACAAATTAAAAGCAAATCCATTTTCAAAACTGTACTCAAAATGGTCGTCGTTAAAAAAAAAAAAATATCCAAGTTTACAGGCATCGTTAATCATGCGTTTTGTAAACACTGAGGTCAGCTGCAAATGTAGTGGAGAAGAACACATGAATATCCAAATCTCAGCTACAGGAAGGCAACTACTTAAAGATGAAGCTTGATATTAAACGTAAAATAATAAACTAATTTCGTTCATTTTTTTTATTGGTTCTTAGTTTTTTTTTTTTTTTTTTTTTTTTTTTTTTTTTTTTTGTTTTCAAAATATGTGAATAGAATTAATAATGTTTATTAAAATAAATTTTTAATGGTATTTTCATATTAATAGGTTTATGATCAAAATTGTTCATAATCATCTGCAGTCTTTTTACCGATCTAAATTATAAATTCTGTATTTATTATTTTTAAATCAAAATAGATTAAGGTAATCGATATGTAATCAAACCATTTATAACTAAATAGCTTCCGCATTAGAATATATATTTTTCTTTTTTTCTTTTATCTCTTCAGAAAATAATTGTTTTTAAATGTAGAAAAATTCTAAATGACATGAGTGAAGATGATATTGTTTTGATCTGAAGTTCGTGTCGTTGCCAAAAAATGTGAAGCTGAAAAAAATTAAATTATTATTTAAAACATTAATACGTATGGAAAACCATAAATGATTTTTAAAAATGCATTATTAATATCAACTTACGTGCTCTGCATCACATTTTTTAATTTGATATGGGCTTTTAGTAGGGAGAACATGCAATTTTAAAAGTTCTTAGATTCATTCAAGTTTGTTTTGCGCATATCTTGTATCTGTGAAGCACAAGTTCTTAATGTTTACAATTTAATTGAAGCTTTAGATAAACACTTTGATTATTCTTTTGTTGTTGTTGTTGTTGGTGGTGGTGTGTTTTAAAGTCTTTAAATAATGAAAATTTATTGAGAATCGCACAAAAATGCAATAAAAAAGGAATACTTAAGTTTTAAACATTTTAATGAAATTTATGGATATAGTGTCACTTAAAATGAAATGACATAAAAAAAATTAATTCGGCTTAAACAAAGTTGATATAAGATTGAATTATGTTGTTATTAACAGTCAGGCAACAGAAATTTTGATTGGTAAATTTAATATATTTGAATTAAATTTGAATAATTAAATGCCAAAATTTAGAGAAAAATATGTGCAAACTCTACACGATCAGACGACTTTGACGAGCAGAACGACTAAAATCTTAATTTCCATCTCCATCCTTGGACCTTCTTTCACATACGCTTGCACCTAATAATTCCTTAATAAGTGATACGACAAATATTGGATGTAGGGTAACCACCCTGCATCCAATATTTGACAAAGAGAAAACAATTCCAACTTTAAAACAATCCCAATAAAGAACAAAAAGAAATTCCTGATGCCTTTAAACTGCCTACTTTTAAACAATTCATCAAAAAAATCTTTCCCTTAAATCCATCTGTATCATTACTCTTCATCAAACAATACAATTTAAGAAATTGATGAATACTAACACAAGTTACTAATGCTAAAAAGACCAAGAAGAATTGTACTTGAAGTTTTTTACCCCCCTATAAATCTTAATTTACAACTATCAATTAACTTCTTTTTCATTCTCTGTCCTTTTATATCTCGTTTATTTTTCACTTGTATACCTTTATTAACTATCCTGAGCAAATTTCATGTTTTCCAGCTTACCACATTGACCGTACTGAGATTGAACTCCTGCGGAACAAACAAGCTCCATTAAATATTGAGCCAAGGAATTAAATAACTAGATAGTTGGTGGCTTCCCATTGTGTTTACTCCAAACTTTCAGAGGCTCGATGACAATTGCGAAAACGAGTGTAAAAATGTCTTGCATTGATAGTCAGACTACCTAGTGAGGGTTTTCCAAGTTTTCTCTCATACGACATGCCAACAAGGGACTCAATTATTCCTAAAAGTCCCCTGGCAAGGCATTGTCCTTCCCTCAAATCATGGATTGTTGTTGGGAAGCGTTCTTGGCATACACAGATGGAACAAGAGGTATACCATTGTTTAACAACAACAACAAAAAATATGGTGTTGTGTTGCTTCAACAACCAAACTTTCAAAATTTCGGGTTCGTATCCCGGAGGTGCCATGAATGTTTATAGGGGTTCAGAATCCACTTTAAACGGTCTCAGTCTAGTATGACTACCACTACTACACCACACCACATCACTGCACCAAGAGCTGAGTTGCCCCTTTACAGTGGGAAGGATGTGGGTGAGAAGAAGTCTGATTGGGCCCTGTGACGCTCTACAGTTACATGAGAGCGGGACCTACGGTTTACAACATCTCCTGTCTCGAAATCTGCCAGTAGGCAGGCGGCCTTCGCTCACCATGGGGCTGTTGCGCCAATGAAGAAGATAAAAAGAAAATTATATATGTATATACGAAATGTTACATTAAATTATATCTCTATCTATAATAATGCACTATTTGACTATTAAATACTTTTCTATTATAATTATATCATTTTCAGTTAAAAATTTAATATTGAAAAATATATTTTCTACGCCTGTTATATTTGCATTATTTTACGTACTTTAATTAAAATGCTTGCATTGTTTTTAAATTTTATTGTCTCAATTTTTCCTCCTTCTCACTGAACAATTTATAAACTGCGACATCCAGTCATTGTCTCGAAACGATTTTTTTTTTTGCATCATCATTACATTAATGTTTCGATACACTATCGTGCTACAAACCATCTCCCAAATAATTGACCGCAAGAAAAGCCTTTCTCCGACATTGTGTATTATTCATCTTAATTCTATTAATTCAGGAACGGGCCATTTCATTTATTGACCCACTGGTGAAAGTTGGCAGGGGAATATCGTTATCGGTAAATAACGGTCGTTTTCTTATTCTATTAGACGACGGTAGCAATCATTGGATAGCGGTCTATTGTTTTCGTAAATGATATCTTTGCATGACGCAGCCCACGAACTTTCCTTTTCGCTCGAAGATTTTAGCTACCGTGTATAGAGGAACAGCTACCGAATTGATTTTAGTTGTTTCAATAGCAGTTTATTGATTTGGATTTCGATTCTTAATAAAACAATATGTGGTAGGATAGAGATTTTTGTAATATGAGATAGTATACAGAAATTTGCGGATTATATGTTAGAATTTCTCGGTTATGGACTCTGGACCGCGACATATGATCTGTGGTAATCTTTCTTATAATTTATTTTCACCTATATTTCTGTTTTGGTTTTTATCATGCTTCCTACATGCATGCATTTTATTTATTTATTTTTTTTTTAATACGATGATTTGGCAGCGGCATACAGTATGTGGTGAGCTTTTTTTTATTGTTTATTTTTGACGACAATTAGGTTTAGTTTTTATCTAAATAGAACATCTAAACCGTTTTAATTTGAACCTTTTTTTGTTGTTATCATTACATACATCTTGTTCTTCATCTTTAATGCATAATATCTCATTTTTTTTTTTTTTTTTGTAATATTTTGGAGTCAAAAAATTGTTGAAATTTGTAAAACGTATATTATTTTAAGATTTCAACCACAGATATAAAATGTATAAGTATGTATAGATGCAGGAAAACATAATAATTGTGAATATAAATGATAATAAAAAGATATAGAAAAAAATAGTGGAAAAATATTGCCAAATTATAAAACTAAATATATATATATATTATACTTTAAAATAATTTTTATTAGTTGCAAATATTTCTTCTGAAATATATTTTACAGAAATATCATTATTTAATACATATTTCCTCTAAAAAACATATAATCATTAATCATTTAAGTCATTTAATCATTTTTTAAATCTTACCTATATACTATTACTATTTACAGATCCGGTCTAATATAATAATTTGAATAATAAAAAACGGCATTTAGTTTATCTATTTTATTTTATAAATCTGTCGTGAAATTTGATAAATAAGTTATATTCGCTAAATTAATATACAAATTTTAAAAAACATTATTATCTTAAATTAAAAATGTTTTAAAGCTTCCTTCTCTTCCCCATTTCTTTTGCAGGGAAGTTGCAAATTTTCTCACTTATTTTCTTTGTTTTGATTCTACTATTCTTGAACAGAATTTAACTGTCTGTTACAATGTGAAGGAGGAAGAATTTTATTCCTCCTAACCATGACGATACAGTAGATTTTGGAAATCCGAGGTTTTTCCCCGAAGTTTACTATTTTTAAAAAATCACAATCACGTAAAACGTAAGTTATTCTTTTCTGGACAGGAACGCGTAGGTGTATTTATGTATTTTATGGCTTCAAAGCCAATCGCATTTTTTGCAATGCAATTTAAATGGTAGATCAGAAGTGTTTTCCTGGAAATAGAGCGCCATTTTCAGATGGATGAATTTTAAGGAATGAAAGTTTGTTATGAAATGCTGTAAACGCTGAAACGTATAGATTATAATACAATACTTAGAAAGACTTATAGAATGATGGCATTATTGAGAACTTAATGATGACGGAAAAATGATTGATTTACAATTTGTTTGTAGCTGTTTGTTTGCCATCCATTTTATAGAAAAAAATTTTACTCAGTGGTCCAATAGAAATCTGTCTTATTATTAAAATTATAAAAAATTATAAAAATCAACTATAGTAACATACGTATGACACATTAAAAAATAATTACGATTGGCTTAATTGTTTGATGATAATTTGCTTAATGAATAGCTGTCGAGGGTCTTAAATTAATTTAGCTTGTTGTTGTTGTTGTTGTTTCTTATCCCACTTGGTAGAAATCTAGACAAAGCCCACGAACCCATATGGACTCATGTTTGAAGGAGGCAGCTACTGTTATGATGGGCACCCGTAGGTAGAAGTCTGACATGGTTCCATAACGCTCTTACAGTCATATGAGACTAGGACCTACGGCTTATTCCGAATTTACAAAACCGAACCACTACAAACATCCATGGCACCACCAGGATTCGAACCCGAAATCTGTGGCACTGAGCACCAGAGCGCTTGACACTTGGCCATTCAGGCCCCAATAAACCTATATATATAATATGTAAATAAAAGTTATGCGCGTTATATACTCTGGATTTCATCATTTAGATATTATACTTATTTATTTACATATTTATTGTACTCATATTTTTATTTACATATTTATTTATATCACACATATTCTTCCTGATGTAAGTTGGGCTATTATTTGCTGGGCCACTATTTGCTTAAGACCTATCAATGGCCTTTACCGCCAATTGCTTATAACTTGCATTTGTATATTTACCTGGAATAGTATTACACAATAGGTGAAATATTGTCGTGTTGATATTGGTGTCAATATGCATTTATAAATATTTTTTTGTATTAAAAAGTAAAATTGTGCGTAATTTTTATATTATTCTGGTGTTGTGATAGTATATTTTATGTGTGTCCCTTGAAGGGCGTGTTTGATGGTCACTAATCCTTACCGGATGAGAATCCGATATGCTCAAAGAGATGACCTCACGACATTATGTAAGAACAGTTTTTCGAAATTTGCTTAGTTAATTTTAATGTTTTTCACTTTTTTCATTTAAAGTGATTAAACGAAATTTAACTTTTTGTCTGTTAAATTCGTTAGTACGCAGTTTGTCATGGAATATTTTACTCTGATTTCAAATTTGCATAGCATTTTTGTAACGCAAATAAAGTTTTTTTTTTTTTTTTGTATAATAAGTAATTAAAAAATAGAGTTGAACCATGCTTCCTTCTATATACTGTCAAGAGTGCCTCGCCCTCGTGTCTTTAATGAGAAATGGTCAGTTGTCCTACAGGCTCTCAGCCTGGAGAGGGAAGTATATTCCGCGCACCTGAGCGTAGTGAGTGTCGGGTTTCCAGCTTAGAAGTGGACTCCTTCCCCGAATCAAAAATTATCTGTCTTTAAATGTGTTAAATATTGTCTTTCTCTAATTGTATATGTGTGGTGTTTGTGCATGTGTCAATAAAGCTGTGAATTCTCCAATCTATGTCTCAAATATCCCAACTCAACCACACCCAGTTACAATCTGGTTACTCAACTTGCACACTAAAGAGTGATAATTTTTTAAGGGTTAACTATACAAATGATCTAATCAAAATACCTACTTTTATAGCTTCTATGGAACATATTTGAAGAAGAAATAAAATATATTTATTTAACATACTTGTTAAGCACATAGAATTAATGAATAACATACAATCTAAGAATGTACCACGATAAATAAAGCGTAATATAACTTGATTTATAGCGCAATATAGTATTATAATTGGCGTAATATAGTAATGTAAGTAGTACAATTAGCGTAATATAGTAATGTAATTAGCGTAATATAATTTGATTTATTTTCTTGATAAAGTTTTTTTTAATCATTGAGCAAATCCAGTAGTGGGAACTGAAACTAAAACAAAATCTTAGAAGGTAAGAATAGGAAATATATACTGGAATTTAAATAAAATAAAACTAAAAATTCATTATTTATATATATCTTTTAAACATAAAAAATTATTAAAATAAGTAAAAAATTAGAACAAAAATAATTTGATGTCACAGCAAATTTGAGATTTGAGGTCCGTGCGTTAGACAGTTATTTTCCAATAAAGAATATAAGCAGTTAAATAAGAATAATTTTTAATTACAAAAAGCTTATATAATGTGAAGCTGACAGACCTAATAAATAACATAATATGTTGTTTTTTAAAAAGCTCCTGTTACTTTTTACAGAGGTAATATAGTAATGTAAAATTAGAATTCAGAGAAATAAAGAGACAGGCTTTTTAACATCATTGTAATCTCGCCAATAACAACATCTAATCTAGTCATAAGAAAAATCCAACAAATATAAGTAATTTTTTTTTTTTTTTTTTTTTTTACAAAAATACGGCATAAATCAGAAAAAAATTAAATACTAAATAAATATATATATTAAAACCAAAATATGGAAATAGATAAAACCCAAATAATTATAAAAACTTAATATTTATCAAAGAGATAAAACCGAAATAATTATAAAAAATAAATATTTATCAAATAGAAAAAAAAAACCCAAATAATTATAAAAAAAATAATATTTATCAAATAGATAAAACCGAAATAATTATAAAAATAAATATTTATGAGAGATAAAACCCAAATAATTATAAAAAATTAATATTTATCAAATAGAAAAACCCATATAATTATAAAAAATTTTTAATAAATAGTAAAAACCCCAAATAATTAAAAAAAATTAATATCCCTCAAATAGAAAAAACCCAAATAATTATAAAAAATTAATATTTATCAAATAGAAAAAACCCAAATAATTATTAAAAAATAATATTTATCAAATAGAAAAAAAAAAAACCAAACAATTATAAAAAAAAAAATATTTATCAAATAGAAAAAAAACCCTAAATAATTATAAAAAATTAATATCTAATAAATAGAAAACACCCAAATAATTTTAAAAAATAATATTTATCAAATAGAAAAAAATCCAAATAATTATAAAAAATTAATATTTATCAAATAGAAAAAAAAAATTCAAATAATTATAAAAATTAATATTTAGAAGAGATAAAACCCAAATAATTATGAAAAAAAATTAGTATTTATCAACTAGAAAACCCAAATAATTATCAAAAATTTATATTTATCAAATAGAAAAAAAACCTCAAATAATTACAAAAAATTAATATTTATCAAACAGAATCAAGTATCAACGAAATAAACTTTAATATTTCTTTAATCATTTCACAGAATTGGTCTGAAAATCTATTAAATCCATGTTAAAAAAAAAAAAAAAAAAAAACTAAGAATTTTTAAATTGTCTGCCCACCCCACTCTTTAAATCGTCAACGACATCGCTCAAAAATATCTTATTTAAATGCAATGCCAACCTCACATGTCCGGGTGAATGAATTTTTAAAAACTTATTTATGTACCGTGCATATCAATGAAGTTTCTAGATGAAGTATCACAAATCGCTTCCTAAAAATCAAACTTTCTTCAACATATTCTTCTTGTTTATTTCAACAAGATTTATAGGAAAGATGTCTGCAGGAGCGTTGAAAAAAAACAAGAAATTCTTGGAAATCAAGTATGCATAATACGCATAAGTTGTAGATAACAATATCAATCTTATTTTTCAAAAAAAAAAAATTTTCCTAAGCTTGATAATTTTGCAGCCATTTATAAGTCTGACCTCACTTTGGAAGTTGACGAATAACACACGATACTCACCTATTCAAAATTTGAATTTCATAACATAGGATACAGCAAAGAAAAGCGAAAAAAGCGTTGATTAATTTTTTATTTATAATGCATAAACCAGTTTTACTACAAGGATGTATGTATAAACATAAATATATGACAATTCAACAATATAATACATTAATGCAGCTAACAACAACTGAATAAAAAAAAAAAAAACTAGTCACATTTAACAAATCTAATTTAGATTTACCATCGTCTCAGCATTTATTTTTAAATTATCTTTTTTATTATTTACATATATCCCATTTATAAGATTTTTTGGTGAAGAATACCAGAAGTCACTGTCATTCCTACTTCCCTTGCAGATATAAATTTAGATTTTGCCAAGGCATTTGCAATTCCTTCTAAGATCAAAGCTAAATACTGAATACAGAACTAAATGTCGACAGAAAAACAGTTACTACTCTCACAAGATGAAGGATGAAGCCCCCAAAAATATGAAAATTTCTGCTGATGGCGTTAAAAATATTAAAAATGTGGCAACTGCCCTGACAAAAGCTGACTCCTCGTCGTGTCTTTGATTGCCCAGCTGATGTTGCCACCATGCATTGTCTGGACCAGGGTGGCCAACTCCAAATGATCTTGCGGGCCACTTTGGAAATGCATGACACTGCGGGCCGCATATAAATTATATATCCCCATATTAGATTTAAACCCACTATGGATATTTTTTGGAGTGATAAATTGAAACATAATGAGTTATTATTATTATGTTTACTTTTATTCTTACATGTAAACATAGGTAATATAATAATAATGATACTAAAAGCACATTGTAAAGAAATATATAACACTAAAAATGAAATATAAAATATATATAGATAAATATAATTGAAATAAAAGAAATGAAATCGTTAAAAAATATTTATTTTACTAGTGCGATATTTGTTTCTTCACTCTTTCACTTATCTTTTACAAATCGATTTCAATTTGTGTATTTGCACATCGTAATGGGTGTTGAGTCCGTTAAGTTTGAGCGTGTTTGGTGTTTGGTCAATTTCATTTTAGAAAAAACGATTCGCAGGTGTAAATTGAACCAAAAGCGCTAAAAACTTCTACTAAGAGTTTGGTTTACCCTGCTATCAACAATCAACTGTGCGTTATAGACCTGTATATATTAGATGTTCCAAGATGAGCGGGCATCATGAGTTCGCTGAATATAATTTAATTATTCTGTGAACTCATAACTGTAAACTCATAAATAAAACAGGCCATATCTGTCCTATTATTTTAAAATGAAAGTTAATTTCTCTCATCATTTCTACAGTAAATTTTTGAACATATGGATGCACATATAATGTAATTTTTAATACATTGGTTTTCAATACTTTGGGCATTATAAAATAAATATATTTTGTAAAAGTGCGATAAATCTCACGGGTCGCGAGTTGGCCGCCCCTAGTTTGGACCTTCCCTCGTAAAGGAATTTATACTGCTAGCTGGTAATCAGCATAGCCAATATTATTCAGGAATATCACTATATTTGATTTTCTTGTACTCTTCAGGGTATACAACAACAACAACAACGTTTATAAATTTATCATTTATGTATTTTTTAACACTGATAACTTCAGTGTTTCTTCGTTTTAATATTTCTTGTTAATGGATACTTCTGACCAATTCAAGATGGAAGTCGGTCGCCACATTAACATTCCAAACCAGCAACTGAGATTCATTGCACATTATTATTTTTTTTTTATTCCCTTATGCATTTCCTCTATTAAGATTCTTGATTAAGGTATACAGGTAAGAGATTACAGAAGAGCAAAGTAACAATTTATGCATGCGACACCTTGTCCATAATGCATTCCGCAACTAGTGATACGTTGACAGGTGTCGAAAAGCGTACAATGTTTCGATATCAAAGAAGTCAATTTGTCACGATTGACTAAGATGGAACTGGAACTAAGATGAACACATAAATGCTCGTCACGTAGATGGCTAAAAATAAATCAGAACCATAGTTAAGAATGTTTGAATTAACGTTGTGCTAAAAATAGAAATGAAAAGGAAAAAAATCAAAGCTATCAAGAGCTGTTTTAATTCACCTCGGACTGATTACTGAATATTATTACTGTCTTATGTGTTTATTTTAAAGATTATATGTCTTTTGATTATTAAGTTATTGTTCAAAATGTGTTTTTATCACGCTGAACATTAAGAATAGATAACTTAGGACCTATCTTCTTTGGAGCAACAGCCCAATGGTAGGCTAAAGCCGTCTGCTTACAGGCAGATTTTGAGACAGATGTTTTCTGTTTACAGGGTAGGTTTGTCAGCCCTACACCCAACAGTCATATTAGACCAGCATCTACGGTTTAAAGTGGATTCTGAATCAATACAAACATCCATGGCATCGCCAGGGACTCAAACCCTATGGCACCGAGCGCCAGTCACTCGATCATCAGTCCTTAAGCCCTATCTATACATAGAAAAAAATGTAAAAATGTAAAAAATGTATTTATTATTATGTTCTAAAATTTTAAAACCAAAAATTTTGAAAAATAAATTTGTTAATAATTTAAAAAAAAAAAAAATTAAACTAAAACTTTATTTTCTCTTGCTATTATATTTCCATGCCAACCGATAAGGTCAGTCTTAAAACCCCTAATTAAATTATTATAAAAATAACAATAATAAAGTAGAAAATTTACTATTTATTTTCCTAACGCTATGTATTCTTAAAAGTAAATATTAATAGATAAATTAGATTAATTAAAAGATTAAGATGCGTTAATTAATATAATAAAGATAACATTGATTGACAGCAATTTTTGTTAAATTGCTGTCAATCAGTTTATCAGATTTCTTTAAAGAAGATGGTCGCCAGCAATGCATGATATTATAGATCCCAATAAAGATATCAAATACACGCTAGACCTGCTATAAAACAAGTCTAGCAAACTTGATAATCTCGTTGCGTCATTTACGTGAGTCACTTCCGTTTAGTTTACACCTGCATGTCGAGTTAGGAAAGCCTTTATATTAATTTACAGTAAACTACTTGTCTAGAATTCTTAAAAAAACGCGTAGCTGTGAAAAACATCCAAACAATTTCTATTATGTGTGCGTTGAACTTTGTTTCAGGTGTCAAATAAGTGATCAGGACAACTATTGGATCATTCATATTTCGACTATTATATTATTATATTACTATTATATTATTATATTACTATTATATTATTATCACTCATATTTCGTCTATTTATATACAGATGAGTATATATTATGTGCTCGTCTAGTGTAACATTAATTAGTGGTTGGCTTAGTGGAAAGTCGCGACATATCCTATTTAATTTATTTTTCTATTAATTTAATTTCTGTACTGCTATCAGTTTAAAGACGGGTTTCCAAAGAATATTAAAATCTCACGTTGTAAAACACCAGCCAATTAGAACGACTATATGGGAGATCAGTCTGGTTGGCAGGTGTTCTAACCTTTTGGCCTTAAATTGACCTTAACAGTTAAACTGATGTTAACATGGTAATTTACTTTTAAAGTAATTAACTGTTCTATGTTTATTACACTAACCTGTTTGTTAATTGCAATTAATTAAAATTTTATTCCACACAAAAAAATTTATACTGTGGCGCAAAAGAAAAAAAAAAAAAGTGCTAAACTTTTTGAGAGCCACTGTTATAGCAGTAATTTAGATACAAAATTTGAAAAAAAGTCCTTAAAAAACCTGTCAAGAATTCCTGTCTGTATCGGATAAATAAATAAATCTGATTTAAAATGAATGTAATTAACTGCCATTAAAATTTTTATCTACATTAGTCTTAAAATTAAAACATATACGAGGCGACAACTTGTTTTTATTAACTGTTAAATTGATGTTAAGATGGTAATTTGCTATTTAGAATAATTAACTGTTCTATGTTTATTACAACAACCTGTTGGTTAATTGTAATTAATTAAATTTTTTAAACCACACACACACACACAAAAAAAAAAAAGTTCCATAATGTTCCACTGTTTTAGCAGTAATCTAGATACAAAATTTAAAAAGAATTCCTTAAGAAATTGTCAAGCATTCCTGTTGCTATATCGGATAAATAAATAAATCTGATTTAAAATGAATGTAATTAACTATCATTAAAATTTTTATATACATTAATCATAAAATTAAAACATATACCGGCCGACAACCTTGCTTTTATTACTTCAACGATTAATGTATTCGTATCCAAATACATTAAATAACGAGTTTTATTTGGTTGATCAAATACACATACTACATAACTCTTATTTCATTACAACGTCACTTATTATCTATACCAAAACACATTTTATGCCCTTTTCTATCGCTGAAGATATACCGAATGGGCTAACATACTATAATTTGCGCTACCGTCAGCCAAACAGCAACTGTTTTTAAAATTGGTGGTTCTGGAAGGCTTCCGTTCAGCATCGGCATAAATAAAAATATTCGTTATTGCTCCAGCATTTAATGTATTCGTGATATCGACTTACTCAGCAACGCATTTGCATACTGTGTGTGTGTTTTTTAATATATTTCCAGCATGTTTGGCTTTCATTTCATTAGTATTCATCGTTGATACAAAACCAGATAATGTTATGCATCATAAATTTATTACCCAAACTGGCCATCTGGAAGAATAATTACCACTGTGGAGAACGAAATCATCCCGTAGCGAACTCCAGCCAATGGGTTTTATATTGAATGTACCATATGAATAATGCATGAACGATTGCAAAGGGATATTAAGAAGAAAAAAAAAAAAAAAAAAGCAAAGCAATGTTACATTCAGCCAAGTAAGAAGTCAAGAGTTTTCTGAATGTCGATGACTGACAGATCACTTTCTTTCGCTGTAGGTTCAGTTTGTAGGATAAAATAATTTTTTAAGTTATTTTGCAAGAAATAGGTTAATTTGTTCTAATTTTAATTTATAAAAAAAATATTTTTTCGTTATGTTTCAATAAATATGATGTAACGTAATTATTATAAATAAATATATAAAAAATTGGTTTGTAACTTTTAAAAAAAAATAAATTTTTAATATACTTGTACATCAAAATTTGAAGAAAGTCAGTTTCATCATTTGCAATAATTTTATCATTTCATTTAATTAAAATATCATTGTTTATGACAAGAATGTTAATTCAAGTACTTTTGTCTGCTTTGTGATCATTATAATATCTTCCTTCAAATTTACTGTAGTAGTAATCTTTCATCAAATCTTCTGTAGTAGTAATCTTCCATCAAATAGTAATCTTATCATAGTAATATTCCATCAAATAGTAATCTTATCATAGTAATCTTCCATCAAATAGTAATCTTATCATAGTAAAACTTCCATCAAATAGTAATCTTATCATAGTAATCTGCCATTCAATAGTAATCTTATCACAGTAATCTGCCATCAAATCTTCTACTATCCTAATAATCTTTCACAAAATCAGAATCTTCTCATCTTCTGAATTTAAAACATTTCCAGAAAATTTTTAATTTAGTGATCTTTGATTTTCAATATTATACTATATTAATTTGAGTATTTTTTCTGTTTTGTGATCATTATACAGTAATCTTCTGAATTTAAAACATTTCCAGAAATTTTTTTAATTTACCGATCTTTGATTTTCAATATTATACTATATTAATTTGAGTATTTTTTCTGTTTTGTGATCATTATACAGTAATCTTCCCTTAAATCTTCTGAATTTGAAACATTTCCAGAAAATTTTAATTTAGCGATCTTTGAATTTCAACATTTGCTTTGGGATCATTATCATAGCAATTTTCCGTCAAATTTTCTGTCAAAGTAATCTTTCATCAAATCTTCTGTCAGAGTAATCTTTCATCAAATCTTCTGTCCTAGTAATCTTCCACCAAATCTTCTGAATTTAAAACGTTTCCAGAATTTATTACATTTCCAGAATATCATTATCAGTTATATCGATTTTCATTTAATCATCATAAACGATTCTTACTCATATGATTATGTTAATATATAGTATGTTTCGAAGGATAATAATCTTAATCCAACTGAGAAAAGTGATATAATGAGATTAACAATCCATTATCATTATTGCAACAGATTTGTATATTTTTATCCATTTATCTGAAGTATTTAACCAATTCTTGCACTGTTTCTAGTATGAATTATGAAATCAACGATTTTCTGAAGTAAGTTTTATCAAACTTGTTCTGCCAGACATCTATGAAAAGTTCTTATATTAATACTTAACCGTATATCTGATTTCTAGTTATCTGATCTTTAAAAACATAAAATAAAAAAAGTGTTTCAATAAAATTTCCAAAAAGCAAATTTTCTACAGAAGGAAAAGATTAAAAAGCTTCTTGTGAATAATGATATGCAATTAAGATTCGTCTGAAAGTAATTTTTGTTTATGACACTTGTGGCCGAACTAATTAATTGCAATAATTAAGATACTGGTTATTTGTACCATAAATCAGCATTTAAATTTTACTTGGTTTAAGATAAATTTACTTTTTCAGGAACAGGACAATATTCTAAGCGCATTAGAAAAATAAATTTTTACATTCCTCGTATATCTCGCTAATATATTATGGTTAAATGATATTTGACTATATGAATTGTTTCATATTTGAATCAATTTTTAAATGTTCCAGATAGATATCATCTACACTAGCAATGCCTTCCTTTATTTTAAATGACTGTTCCTACAAAACCATACAAAATTATTTAAATTAAACAAATAATATAAAAAAAAAATTTTAAGTCAATTCCTACTTTTTTTCACTACATTGTAGAAAGTCCTTTCTAAATAATTTTCATTCATTTTTTAAGTTTATCTGGTGCCATCTATTGGTAGATATATGCAACTTAAATCTAAAAAAACTAAAATTAATTAATTAAATTTAATTACTGAATTAATATTTGAAAAAACTGTATTAACATCAAGCGTCACCCACTACAAGTTCAAAAAATGTATTTTAACTTGAGTGTATGAGTAAAAAGTATTGTATGAACGATTGAAAATTTGAACAAGATATATATAGGGAGACTGAACTAATAGAAGGAATTGAATAAAACAGGAACTAAGACAGACATCTAAAATAACAATATTTTAATTGACAGCTGCTATCTACTCAAAATCACATTGTGATCGATTGGTCAATGATGTTCATCTCTATGATCAGTTTATGCCATCTATGCCATCTAGATCCTTATCGATTGTCCTCAATAAGGTTTCTAGGTATGTATTAAAAAACTAGGCTGCAGGATATATAAGGATACTACGCTGCATCATAGGTACCATTGAGTCTGTTTCAAATCTGCATTAAACTTTTCTAATGTCTCCTGTCAAATTGCCTGACATTTTAATACAACAACAAATAGAATTCATGGATCTCATATGTTAGCGAGATATACGCGAAATATAAAAAAATTATTTTTCTAATGCGATAAAATTAAAAAGTTAGGAGGAAATACTTGAAATTAACGAAAAAAAGTATGATTTTATAAAGTTAAGTATTGAGAAAAAACAATTTTTCCTTTATTTTATACTTATGTAGTTTCAAGCCTTTCCCACAATTATAAACTCATCCAAAAATGTGAAAAAAAAAATTAAACAGCAACAAATTAGAAATGAATTTTAAATCTTATTTTCAGAATCAATGAAGTTATTCTGGTACCACCCAGTTAAATCTGTACTCATCCTATTATGTTTATAAAGTGATTCATTCAAAGCTATGACAATCGATTCATCAATTTACAGTCCATAAAATCAGAAACTAAAATTGTTTCTTGTAAATGCCACGGAAGTATACTAACAATAAAGAATACAATTTCTAAACACAATATACAGGTATGGTTTCAACAATGGTTTAAATACGATTCTTTTTTATAAACAAATTGAATCTGTTTTCAATATGATCAATTTTGTGTAGCAATCCATACTCTAGTTGAAAATCAAAACGGGGTTACTCTAGTTCAACATGCCATCGCGTGGAAGATCAATAATCTGCAAAATCAGAGATCAGATCCAAACACATTCAAAAACAAAGATAATTTTAATTTTGGGCAGATTTAAAATTTAATTTTTAATAATTTACAATAAAGATAATTTTAATTTTTAATAATTTAAATTTTAATTTTTAATAATTTAAATTTTAATTTTTAATAATTTAAATTTTTAATTTTTAATAATTTAAATTTTAATTTTAAATTATATAATAGCAAAGAGAAACTGATGGAAAAAAATTCTACAACAATGATTAGTCATTTTCTTTTAAAATTGCTTTACACCGCATATGTTCCTTAGCACAAGTATAATCAATTAATCCGTTTCTGCCTTTGACTTTCACGGAATAGAACTATATCAATAAATGAATTTTAAATACCAAATAAATCAAGATCTGGAACATTTATCTGCAATATGCATTAGTTCTCCATGATTAGCATCGCAAAGAAAAAAGGATTGCATGAACCCTAGGGATAACAAGATGGGCAATCACGTAACCACAACTGAGTAACCATTGCCATTTTATTAAAGTGTTTTATCTTACCCATAAAACCTTATCAATAGTCGTAGACAAAGATTATAAGTGACTACTAGAAAAGATTTCAGATAGATATGCATTTGAATGTTCAAAGTGAGTTATCACTTTTTATACTTTAAAAAAAAAAAAAATTTCAAATTTACAAAATCTTAAATCTTGTAACACTTGCTAAAAAAGCACTATAGTTATTTTCCAACAACATGAAGAAAAACAAATGAGATGAAAAATCAATAAATAGTGCATGTCAAATCAATAAATAAAACACGTGTTCGTTGTAATCAGCTTTATATATTTGTATTGGTCGCAAATTGAATCACTCACGAATTGATTCACAACTATGATTGATTGTTTTGTGGCCATATATGTACATATATGGACACAGCAAGTAGTTGTTTATAACCAAAATCCAGTCCCGGAAAGGAATAGCATCAAATCCTTCAACAAAATTCGAATCTTTCAACGCGTTCTCTGTCATGTGGAAAAGCTGCTTTTACTCACTTCTTATACTTTTTAAAAATAATTTTGAAATTGTACCTCACAGCATTAAACCTTGTAACTTATTAAGCAAAAGGACTATTAACAAATAACTTATTTGTTAACAATTTGAAAAAAAAAAAAGAAGAAGCAATAAATAATGCATGTAAAATTTTTTATAAACAGTACATGTCAAATCAATAAATAGTGCATGTATTCGTTGTAATAAGCTTTATATATTCATTTAGATGGCAAACTGAATCAGTCAGGAATTGATTCATAACTGTGATTGATTATTTTTGCGGCCATATTGTACTATATGGTCACATCAAGTGGGTGTTTATACCAAAATCCAGTCCCGGAAAGGAAAGAACCGATCGCATCAAATCCCTCACCAAAATTTGAATCTTTAATCGCGATCTCTGTCTGCCATGGAAAAGCTATCCAGTCTCATAGTCGATAATAGGTTTTCCACACAATGTTTCCCAGAAAACATACGAGCCACCTATCAGATAACAACACATCTCCTGCAGACTCTACCTAGCAGGGACCTTGATACGAGCTCCCTATACCAGATCTGTCACGAAGATCTGCAATCCGTCATCTAGACTTGACAGTTTGAGTTGGTGGCTGAAAAGAAATTTTCTACTGCAGGGACTCTCATGCAATGTTCGCATTGCAGTTAGTATGGGTGGCACGCAGCCATGGCTGGAACAGTTACGTGATTTCGTGACTTTTGAAGGTGGGGAGGTTGATGGGTGGTTATGGGGAAAGCGATTGGATTTTCTTGAAACGAGATCAGTCCAGTGCAGGTTTTTCCCAAGGATTTGAGAATGTTAATGCTATGGTTGTAAATAAAGTACAAGGTGAATCAAAATTGTTGTTTGTTATACTTATTTTTTGTCTATATTTTCAAAATATTGATCAGGTTGATTACACAGAAAAGAAAATGCACTTTGTGTTGTCTTTATTGATAATATGGTTTCTTAAAATGTATGATTATTCAAAAAACAAGAAATTCGTCTGAAGTTTATTGATTTTCTTAAAACGAACAAGTTAGTGGTCCTAACCCAAAAATGTTTTCAAGAATCCGATGATGTTAATGTGCCTTTTTTGGCAAAATACAAGATTCCAACTGTCGTTTGTAGCTTAAGTTCATATTTTTTAAAAAATGGATGTTATGAACACCAATCTAGATAAAAAACATTGAAAGGAAATTTTATTTATTTGCAAAATGATATGAATTGAATTTAATTATACTTGTTGAATTAAGATTAAAAGAATAAAAATATCAAAAAATCTGAAACATACTGATTTCTCACTGAAAAGTCATTTAGTGTAATAATCTAAGATGAAACATACGAAAAAAGGAGGAGAATAGTTTT
>BPLR01006134.1:0-71180 GCA_021605095.1 Caerostris extrusa | reverse complement strand
AACTGTTGCACTATTAGTATGTGAGTTACAGCATATTTAGTGAAGCAACTTTTGTTAGTTTGAAAAAAATGGATAAAAAGCAATTTCGTGTGTGAATAAAAGCATTGCTTTTTGGCGAAAAAATACTATTGAAGCCAAGGCTTGGTTTTGATAAATATTATTCGGACTTTGCACCAGGAAAATCAACTGTAGAGAAGTGGTTTGCTAAATTTAAACGAGGCGAAATGAGCACCGAGGACGATGCACCCAGTGGACGCCCCAAAGAGACTGTTACCGACGAACATATCAAAAGTCCCAAAATAATTTCTGATAACCGTAAAGTGAAGTTGATTGAGACTCTAAAGATATCAAGGAACGTGTTGGACATATCGTGAAGGAATATTTGGATATGCGAAAGCTCTGTTCAAAGTGGGTGCCGCGCTGAGCTCACAATCGACCCAAAAACAACAACGAATTGATGATTCTATGCAGTGTTTGGAGCTGTTCAATCGTAATAAACCCGAATTTTTGCGTCGATATGTGACAATGGAGGAAACACGGCTCCATCATTTCACACCGGAGTCCAATCGACAGTCATCCGAGTGGACTGCACGTGATGAACACTAAAAATGCTATAACTTCACTAAAAATGCTATAACTCCCATACTAAGAGTGCAACAGCTGTCAAATTTATACACGTGTCCTTTGAAGGTTAGGGCTAACAAAAAAATCATATGGATTTAATACTAGTAGCGCCATTCATGTGTCAGCCTACGAACTGTTCAGCCCACGTGTTATCTGCAACTATATTCACGATATGCTAACATAAAATTTAGCATCGTCAGCAATCTCGATTTGCATCAATGCTCATTGCCATTTATGTTTACCGTATCGTCAGCTGGTTCAAACGACCTATTTATAATTATTTTTTTATTCATAAATTCAAAACATTATCTATTTCAATTAAATAAAAACCATTGTTCTTTTGTTCTATTAAAATATTTAAAAATGTTTGTTTTCTGGAAACTTGCAGATAAATTAGATAAAAGATTAGATTATTAAAAGATTATCTAATTTATCAGTTTATTATATTTTTAATTTTAATTATTTTAAGAAGCTACTCTTTACCAACATCAAAATATATTAGTTCTTTAAGCTAAGTTAGTTTTATTTAAGGAGCGTTAAAATTTACTGCATAAAAATTCCGCTACTGATTTGGTTATGGATACCAGGTAATTTTCTTTTTGTTACTAGATAAGAATACTTAGCTAGCATAATTTTTTTTTTAACCGAAATTAAAAAATTATATTTTTTATTTAATTAAAATACTGATATAACTAACCCCTCGAATAATAGATTTTTAAAAAACTGCTTAACATTATAATGAATTAACTTTTTCCTTTATTTGATTAAATAAAACCAAAATTTTACTGAGTCTGAAATAAAGGTTTATTTATTTATTTTAATCAACAAGTCGAATTTTCTTCGTATTAATGAAACGCATTAAAGTAATATTTTTTATTGCATTTGATAAAGGCTTAATTCTTTTAGAATATTTTAGAGCGAGAATTTTTAATGTTAAGATCCATGAAACTTGTTAGAAATTGTTCGTAAATCGTAAACATAGTTCATTAGGTATTGTTCGCGAAATCTTGTTAGATTTCGTAAAAATTTATATTACAGTATGTACTTTGAAATTTGAAAAAAAAATTAATCAATAAAAACGTATGTAAATTCGTAAAGTAAAAAAACTTAAATAAGTGTGTACTTTGTAATTTGATAAAAGTTTAATAATTTTAATGTTTTTAGAGTGAAATTTTGAAATTTTTAACGTTATGACCCATGAAAGACTTGTTAGTCATTGTTCGTAAATCGTGAAAATAGTTCGTCTGGAATTGTATAAAATCTTATTACTTTCGTAAAAATTTGTACAATATTGAAAAAAATATAAAAATTAATAAATAAAAACGTATGTAAATTCGTAAAGTAAAAAAGAAAATAAGTATGTACTTTGTAATTTGATAAAAGTTTAATAATTTTAATGTTTTCAGTGAAATTTTGAAATTTTTTTAACGCGTTATGCCCATGAAGGACTTGTTAGAAATTGTTCGTAAATCGTGAAAATTGTTCGTAAATTGTGAAAATAGTTCGTAAATCGTGAAAATAGTTCGTAAAATCTTGTTAGGATTTCGTGACCCGTACATTGAAATTTGAAAATAAATAAATAAATAAATACATAATGTAAAAAAAAACTTCATTAAGTATGTACTATAAAAGTTTAATAATTTTAGAAAGTTTTTCGATGCAATTTTGAAATTTTTTAACGTTATGACCCAAAGAACCTTAGTTCGTAAATCGTGAAGATAGTTCGTCCGGAATTGTACGCAAAAAAACTTGTTAGGATTTCGTAAAATTTGTATTACAGTATGTACTTTGAAATTTGAAAAGAAATAAATAAATAAAGGCTTCAAATTGCAAAGTAAATACTTATTTAATTTGTTTTTTTAAGTTTTAATTAATGTTTTTATTTTTAATTAAGTTTTATAATTTTTGTTTTCGAGTGAAATTTTTCAAATTTCTTAACGTTATGACCCATGAAAGACTTGTTAGAAATTGTTCTGTAAATCGTGATGATTTTCGGTGTTCGTAAAATCTTGTTAGGATTTCGTAAAAATTTGTATTACAAAGTATGTACTTTCAAATTTGAAAAAAATAAATAAAAAATTGAAACGTTAAAAAAAAAAAAAAAAAAAAACCTTAAATAAATATGTACTTTTTTGATAAAAGTTTTATGATTTAGAATGTTTTCGATGCAATTTTGAAATTTTTTAAAGCTATGACCATGAAAGACTTATTAGAAATTGTTCGTAAATCGGGAAAATAGTTCGTCCTTTATTGTTTGTAAAATCGTGTTAGGGATTTCATAAAAATTTGTATTACAATATGGACTTTGAAATTTGAAAAGAAATTAATAAATAAAAAAAACTTATCAAATTTAAATCACGAATTTTTTTTTTTTTTTTTAAGTTTTAATTAATGTTTTTTTTAATTAAGTTTTAAAATGTTTTTCGAGTGAAATTTTGAAATTTTAACGTTATGACCCATGAAAAAATTGTTCGTAAATCGTGAAAATTTCCGATTAAAATCTTCGTGTGGATTTCGTAAAAATTTGTATTACAGTATGTACTTTCAAATTTGAAAAGAAATAAATAAATAAAATTAAAACGTAAAAAAAAAAAAAAAACTTAAATAAGTATGTACTTTGCAATTTGATAAAAGTTTTATAATTTTTAGAATGTTTTCAAGTGCAATTTTGAAATTTTTAAAGTTATGACCCATGAAGGACTTGTTAGAAATTGTTCGTATATCGTGAAAATAGTTCGTCCTTAATTGTTAGTAAAATGTTAGGATTTCGTAAAAATTTGCATTACAGTATGTACTTTTAGATTTGAAAAAAAAATAAATAAATAAAAACTTATGTAAAAATGTAAAGAAAAAAATAAGTATTTACTCTGCAATTTGATCAAAGTTTAATAGTTTTAGAATGTTTTCGAGTGCAATTTTGAAATTTTTTAACGTTATGACCCATGATAGACTTGTTAGAAATTGTTCGTAAATCGTGAAGATAGTTCGTCCGGAATTGTACGTAAAATCTTGTTAGGATTTCGTAAAAATTTGTCTTACAGTATGTACTTTGAAATTTGAAAAGAAATAAATAAATAAAAACTTATCAAATTGCAAAATAAATACTTATTTAATTTTTTTTTTTTTAAGTTTTAATTAAGGTTTTTATTTTTTTTTTTTTTGTAAGTTTTATAATTTTGGAATGTTTTCGAGTGAAATTTTGAGATTTTTAAAGTTATGACCCATTAATTACCATTTCTGATTGTATTATCTTTATATTTTATGGGACTGTTTTCTATGCCACAAAGGTAGTTCTATGTTAGTTTTAAATTTAATATTTTTTTGTTAAAATGTAAGTTTATTTCGAAGTGAATTTATTTTAGACATTTTTAAATTAGACATGCTCTGTTCATTTATAGCTCGCAAGGAGGTTTGTTGCAGAATATTTGGGATGCGGTGTATGAGTTTTTTGGATCTGATCCGTTTGCGGTATGTATATGGGGTAAGAACCGTAATAAATATTTATCGATTAAAATCTATTGTTTTTTTTGTCTGTTCAACTATAATGTTTCTATATTCGTAAAAAAGTGCAATCTTGTTACTGAGTTCATTGTTTACTTATAAATATTTTTTTTTTAAAAAATAACAACCTGAAAATCTTTATGTAATCAGCCTGACAATATAGAAACATGTTAATCAATACTTATATATGAAGCGTTCACTCTATTCCACGCTTCATCATTGAACATAGTGTTACGTGACGCATCTACCTGTTTGAAAGACCTGATGGCCGAGTGGCTATAGCTCTGGCGCTCGGTACTACTGGTTTTGGGTTCGAGTCCCGGCGGTGCCACGAATGTTTGTAGTGGTTCATAATCAATCCACTTTAAACTATATGTCCCGGTCTGTTTAGCCTGAAGTGTGCACAATATGACCGTAGAGCGACAAAACAAACCATCTACCCATATGAAAGGTGAGGATGGAACATCGGTGGGTTTCATTCCAAAGTGCCCGCCATCGAGTTACAGGGAGGACAGTGCCCTCCGGAAGGGCTCCAGCATTTCCTTGTGATATGGGAGAAAACCCGGAATGCGGAATCCTGTTGTTTTTGTGTCTTATCCCACTTGGCTGGTCAAGCCCACGAGCCCATACATACTCATGATTGAAGGGGAAGGAAGCAGCTTCTGTTGTCATGGAGCAAACGTAGGTAGAAGTCTGACTTTGGCTCCGTGACGCTCTTACAGTCATAGGAGACTGGGACCTACGGCTTAAAGTGGATTCCGAACCACTACAAACATCCATGGCACCACCGAGACTCGAATCCGAAACCTGTGGCACCGAGCGCTAGACTCTCGGCCATTCAGGTCCCAAATGTGTGAATGCCAACGGCACGCGGTGTTCCAAGTTGGTCACCCACCCAAGTACTGACCGCGCTCAATGATGTTTGACTTCGGTGATCTAACGAGAACCGGTATATTCAGCATGGTATGGCCGTTGGCATGCGGAATCCTTAATGGTCGAAGCGAAATGGTTTTGCACTCATTGTCAAAATCGCAATCGAGTCTCCTTGTTAAGGAAATACGTCACTACAACCATGCTGCAACACATTCAAACCGTAGCCCACCTGTATGCTAATTGCACAAATTGGAACGAGTCGGACATGGTAATTATCTATAATGACCCTATTTAACTGCCAACAAGGCTTATCTACCCATTAGACTCAGTATATTATGACCTTACTTTTAACTTCCTCTAATCTTATTCTTTAATTATGACGCTACTTTTAACTATTTACTGTGGCATCCTCTAAAAATTTTTTTCCATATTTAGGTATTTAAATAGATTGAATGTATTGTCTACAACAATGCCGCCAACAGATTCGAACCAAAGCTCTCCTGCACTCTAGCTGCTTATGTTGTCTTTGTTTCACGAGTAGGACATCATAATAAGTCTATGATTACCATACTTTTGGTACTAACTAGGCTTATGCTAAGCCTTTTAGCCTAGGGGATAATTACGTCTCACTAGGATACCCATTAGGCTTATCAGTACATTATGGCCTAACTTTAACTTCCAACTAATCTTATTAGTATATTATAACCCTACTTTAACTACTTACAATGGCATCCCCTAAAATTTCAACTGCCTGATGGTCAATTGGCTAGCTTTCTAGCCTTTGGTGCTTCAGGTTTGAATCCTGGCGGCGGAATGGATATTTGTTAGCGGTTTAGAATCCACGTTAAATTGTAGGTCCCGGTCTAATTAGTCCAAAGTATGCACAAAACAGATTCGAACCAAAGCTCTCCTACACGCTAGCTGCTTATGTTGTCTTTGGGTCACGAGTCGGACATGATAATAAGTCTATAATTACGTTACATTTGCTAACAACTAGGCTTATTCTAAGCCTTTTAGCCTACAAACATTCCAGCCTTAAGACCATAAGCCAGGGGTCTCCAAACATTCCAGCCTTAAGACCATACTGTTTATTCAGTAAGTACCAAGGGCCAAAACCGTTTTAATTTTTCTGCCATTGTCTATATAATTACATAAATCTCATTAGTATTTTTTACAAGTGGAAATACCGCGGTTTCATTCGCGTTCATTTAGCTTTTCCGTTCCTGAGGGATTTTCAGGATAAAAATCATATGTTTGATTTAGGATATATACATTCCAAATATTGATATAGATACATATGCGATACTCTTTACCACAACATAACTACCGAGGGTAACCGCGGGATGTTCACTAGTTCCTTTCAATCATTTGTTAGTTGTTATGCTTAAGTTAAATTTTCTGTATTATGCTTGTCATTTAGCTTTACCTAGCAAGTAAATAAAAGCCGAGTTATTATCATTCTGCGTTTTTTTTATCCAACTTATTACGGCAACAATAAGCTATTCACTGTCGCGGGCGGGATGGATGACACTGGAGGGCCGGATTTGCCCTCGGGCAGTAGTTTGGAAACCCTGGCCTAGAGGATCATTACCTCTTCCTAGGATACCCATTAGACTTTTCAGTACATTGTGGCCTTACTTTAACTTCCTACTATTCATATTAATCTACTATCACCCTACTTCAACTACTTACTATGGCGTACCTATAATTTCTTTCCCAAATAGGTATTTAAATAGACATTAGCTTCAAATAGACTTCATGCTTTAAATAAAGTAAATGGGGTATGATGGCCGAATGACTGGCGCTTTGTGCTACAGGTTTTGAGTCTGAGTGCCGGCGGCGCCGTGAATGCTTTTAATGGTCCGGAATCCACTTTAAACTGCAGGTCCCGGTCTCATATGGCCGTACAGCGTCATGGGTTTAATTTGGTTTGGTTTGTCGCTCTACGGTCATCTTCTGCACACTTTAGGCTAAACAGACCGGGACCAACAATTTAAAGTGGAATCCGAACCGCGAACAAACATCCATGCCACCGCCAGGATTCGAACCTGAAACATGTGATGACAAAAGTCAGAGAGCTCAGTGTCATAGAGTCCAATCTGACTTCTCCCCCACATCATTCCCAAACTGTGACGAGGCAACTCAACTCTGGGCACAGTGATGTGGCGTGGTGAAGTAGTAGTAGTAGTAATATTATCAACTGCCGAAATTATAATTCAAACTCTTTGTTATTAGAGAGTTTTTGCATACCGTACTTTAAAAATGCGGTATTTTTTTTTCTCTCTAGCGCATGCTCATAGGAAATTGTGCATGCGTATCTGTAATAATGTTTCCTATGAGCATGCGCACTAGAGAGAAAAAATATCGTATTTTTTAAAGTACGGTATGCAAAAACTCTCTATTATTGCGTTGAGTACATATTAATAGAGAGTTTTTGCATACCGTATTTTGGAAGTCCGTTAGCTTTTTCTCCTAGCGCACATGCTCATAGGAAATATTATTACAGATACGCATGCGCAATTTCCTATGAGCATGCGCGCTAGGGAGTAAAAGCTAACGGACGTCCAAAATACGGTGCAAAAACTTTCTATTAAATAATCTTCAGTTGTTAACTGTTTTCTTAAAACTAAATTTGCTTCAGGTACGTTGCTTGTCACCCCTCTTTACTTCTGGACCGTCGGGCTGTGCTACACTGCCCTCGATGTGACCGGCAGACCGGCATTTCTCATGAAGTACAAGATGCCGGGCGATTATTCGGTAATAAATTTTTTTACTGAAAAATGCTCGAAAGTTGTCTTTTATACTTATTATCATTTTTAACAATTACTTTGTCTCAAGACTATATATACATAGAATTATTTCTACAAGAATTTAAAAATAAGTGATTTCTGATAAATATACTTGAAGAATCTTTTAATTTGCCGAATTCTTCATAAGTATTGCATTTTTACAGATATTATTATTAGTTGTTTTAGAATAGAGTTTTTGCATACCGTATTTTGGACGTCCGTTAGTTTTTTCTCCCTTGCGCGCATGTTCATAGGAAACATTAATACAGCGCATGCGCAATTTCCTATGAGCATGCGCGCTAAGGTGAAAAATAACGGATGTCCAAAATACGATGCAAAAACTCGCTAATAAAAAATAAATGTGTTAGCATATTCAAATGATTGAATTGTTATGCAAAAACGGTATGCAAAAACTCTCTATTATTGCGTTCACAGATATATACTGTACCCAAAAAAAAAGTATGACCAATTTTTTTTTTCAAAACTCTTTATTTATTTTTCCAAATTTATTTCAACCCTTCAAAGTAATCCCCTCCGACACAAAGCATTTATGCCAGCATTTTTCTAATTCTCAACGCATGAGAAAAAGTCATTGGCCGGAATGGCCTTTCAAATCGCGCGTCGGTTCACGTTTAATCTCTTTTCAATCGACTCAAAACGGTGTCCCCGGAGTGGTCTTTTGAGTTTAGGGAATAGCCAGAAGTCGTATGGTGCTAAATCAGGGGAATACGATGGTTGTGAAAAGATATGGGTTTCCTTTTTAGCGAAAATGTCACAAGAATCACTGCAGTGTGATGCAAAAATCAAGAGTTGTCTTTCCATAAATGTGGCAATATCTTCGCACAAATGACGCATAACACTCAAATAATATTCCTTGTTGACAGTTTGGCCAGGCGGAAGGAATTCATATTGCACCCCACCACGGTAATCGAAGAAAACAGTCAACATGACCTTGATTTTTGAGCGACTTTGGCTTGCTCTTTTCGGTCTTGCTTCACCTTTGTCACGATATTCGCTAGATTGATCTGTTGTTTTCGGGTCGTAAACATAAGTCCAAATCTCATCTAAAGTTATGGTGCATTTAAATTTGTCCTGATGGTCAGAAAGCATTGTTTCACACACTTCAACGCGATAATATTTTTCCAAAAAAATTCAGTGTTTTCCTTACCAATCGAGATTTGACGCCCAAGACATCTTTTAAAAATGGAATTGACCGATTCTTTTGAAATTCCAACATCATCAGCAAGGTCTCTAATTGTAAATTGACGGTTTGCTAGCATCAAATCTTTAATGGGACGGGAGCTTCGTCGGTTGAGATTGATGGTCGACCAGAGGGCTATTCTTCAAAGCGCTCTCTGCCTTCTTTGAACTGTTTATGCCATTACATTTCTTTCCGATATAGGAATGTTCACCGAATGCCTTCTGCAACATTCTTACGTTTCCGCAAACAAAACTGAATGCAAGTTCTTTGCTCAATGAATTCAGACATTTCAAAAATCGTCGAAAACAATTCTAGCGCTCACAAAAAGAAAAAAAAAAAATGAAGCGTAACTCAAACCTTAATGATTTTTTAATGATGAAACCTTAATGACGTCAAATTTCACACAGATGTCAAGGACAGTGCCAATAATTTAAAAAAAAGTGGTAAAAAAAAAATGAATTCCATATGCCAGAGAAATTTAAATTGAAAATTGGTTTTACTTTTTGGGCACAGTAGCATTATTAATAATGCAATTAGATATTATTGCGCTGCATAGATATTATAATTAATAGTGTGATTAGATATTATTGCGTTTCGTAGATATTTTTAATAATACAGGTATTAGATATTATTGCATTGTGTAGATATTATTACTAATACTGGTGCTAGATATTATTGCGTTGCGCAGATATTATTAATAATAAAAGGTTAGATATTATTACGTTGCGTAGATATTATTCTTAATAAAAGATTAGATATACTGTGTTGCGTAGATATTATTATTAATAATGTGATATATTATTGCGTTGCGTAGATATTATTATAAAAGGTTAGATATTATTGCGTTGCGTAGATATTATTATTATAAAAGGTTAGATATTATTGCGTTGCGTAGATATTGATATTAATAATGGGATATATTATTGCGTTGCGTGGATATTATTATTAGTAGTGTGATTAGATATTATTTCATTGCGCAGATCGTAGATTGTATCGAATTGTTTTATTTATAAATAATAAATTTTTCAGTGTGATCAGGAATCGATATTATGAATCGAATATTTAAATACCTACTATGTTCTTGCAGACGTCCTACAAAGATTTCTGGAAGGTTGCTCAGAAAGTTCTATTCAATCAAATTATACAGATCCCCATTTTCTATGCTTTATATCCCTTGATACTTTGGAGGGGCAACGACTTGGGGAAAACTCTTCCGTCAGCAAGGACTTTCATATCTGACCTTGGGCTTTGTGTATTTCTGGCTGAGGCTGTATTTTACTACTCTCATAGGTTTGTATATATTTTTTTGTTTTACGTATTATCTGCATTTATCTATTTAACATTAGCCATTTTATAAAGGAAACTTTTGTCGTGCATCCCTATAACTAAACAAAACGAGTTTTGTACAATCAATTCATTTTATTTGCTGTTTTTTATGAAGTACATAATAAAATAAATAACTTAAACTCGAAGAAGATCGAAATGTAAACTTTGTCCATTTAATTTAATCTTTTAACACAGATGTTCATTGCTATTTTTTTCATTGCTGTTTTTTATTATACTGGAAAGCTTGTTTAGTCGTGATTTAGCATTGAATCCTCATAATTAGGCACATTTCGCATTAAAAAAATCAACACTGTAGTGTACAGGTTGGCAACCAGGATGTAATTGAGTGTGGTTTGGTTGAGATAGTTGAGGTACTGGTTTGAGAACTCACAGATTTACCACATTCACAAACACCACACACGTACAATTAGAGAGATACAATATTTAATACATTTAAAGACATATTATTATAGATTCGGGGAAGAACTACAGATTCTATGCCGAAAACCCGAAACTCGGATAGCGCGCAGGGTGCGTGAAAACTATACTCCTTTCCGGATGAGAATCTGTTGGCCAACTGACCATTTTTCGTAAGGGTGGCGCTCTTTGTCAGTGGTTGGGAGGAAGCATGGTTACAGTTCTTCTAAATATTTTCCTCTCCGAGTTAGAGTCTCTAGGTCAACTAAAGAGCCGGAATGCGCTAAATATATTTTCTCTCGATGAGAGACTATAAACTAAATGTTTCTAAGCAGAAAAGCTGTTTGCACTGTACTTCCTCTCGGGGGAGTGTCTCGAAACTTACTAACCATTTCTCTTGAACGCCATAATAGCTCTCTTACCAGTGTGTAGGAGTAAATATGGTTACAACGCTAATTTTAGAAAATCTAAAGCTTTATATAAAACATTTTTTTTTTTTCCTACTAATGCTGCTGGCAAACAGACCGTGATCTTCGCCCTAAGGGCTGCACCTATGTTACTCACTTTGCATTACCCAGGGGGCGCGTGTCACTTGAAGTTAAGCCACGAACGCGGAGTAACAATGCCCCACAACGCTCTACGATCCTATTAGGACCGGGACCTACGGTTTAAAGTGGATTCCGAACCACTACAACACCCATGGGCAAAGCCGGGATTTGAACCCGATACCTGTGGTACCGAACGCCAGAGTTATATAAAACATCACTTTATACAAACGAAACTTTTTCACAAATTCAAATAATCATTTTTGATTCACAGTATATATATTTAAAAAAAAACCCTACATTAAAAATGTTTGAATTTATTTTATATGCTGAAAATCATTCCTTGCCTCTCTTCATTGATTCACAAAATTTAAGTCATCGGATCAGTTTTCATCGTAGTTCCACGATAAACATTTTTTTTTTTTTTTCTTGATGACAACAATGTTAAGGCATAGGCATAGTGATGTAATTTAATAAATTGGAGAAAGTCTTTCAAAAACATCAATTAATTGAATATTACAAACATGCTTCCTCCTACACACTGGCAAGAGTTCCCCATTTGGCGTTCAGGAGAAATGGTCAGTTTGCTCTCACACTAAGACAAATTTAGTTGGTCTACAATGGAGCCTGATGGCCTGGGCGGCTAGCGCCCTGGCTTTCGATATCACAGATTTCGGGTTCGAATTCCCGACAGTGCCATGGATGTTTGTAGTGGTTCGAAATCCACTTTAAGCCGTAGATCCCGGTCTGATATGACCCTAGAGAGCCACAGATCTCAATAAGACATCTTCTCATCCACATCATTTCAAACTGTAAAGGGCTCTAGGCATAGTGATGTGGTGTGGCGTAGTAGTAATAGTCATATTAGACAGGGGCCTACGGTTTACCAGGCTTACCCAGGGGGTAGTAGTAGCATATATTTTTCAGGCCTCTCGGTCAACAATTAAATTTAAAAATTAGTAAAAATTTATTTATTAATCATTAATACTATAATTCCATATTTATTTGATTAATAATTATTGATAAAAATTTAGATATATTATTCTAAACAGTCTCTCACTCGAAAGGAAATAGAGCGCAAACCTGCTCTCTGCTGAGAAAGCCTACAAAAGCAAGTATGAGTTGGCCTACTTACTCTCATCCACAGAGGAAGCATATTTATGGCAGGGCAACTTTTCCTTAGAAAAAAGTGTTTCAAGATTATACATTAAAAATTTGATTGAACTTTTTGATGTATCGCTAATTTATATAATTTATTCACAAGCAGTTACGCTAGAAAATAAGGAAACATTAATGTTTTAATTTTTCAAACAAACGGCAATTATTGCTCAAATTTTGAATGCTTTATTTCCAGGCTTTGCTATCAACATTAATAGTTTCAGAATGTATATATATATATATATAAAAAACATTATTTATAAAATATTCCATAAAAGAATAGGGTTTAAAATTTGGATATAGCAATATATTATTTTCAGGCATTCTTGATCAACAATTAAAGTTAAACACCTGAAAAAAAATAATACAATACTTGTAGGTTTCTTAATCAAAAATTATAGTTGTGTATGCATTAATCATTAATACTATGATTCCATACTTATTTCATTAATAATTATTGTTAAAAATTTAGATATATTATTATTAACAGGCTTCTCCATCAATCCTTTTTGTACAAGCACATACACAAGGACCACCACGAATGGACAGCTCCCATAGCAATCTCTGCAGCCTATTGCCATCCACTAGAACATCTGACGAGCAATTTTTTACTTGTGTTTATACCGTTTATACTAGTTGGATGCCATTTAGTTGTTTTTTGGTGTGAACTTTGCTTGGTCATGACGATGACTTTGACTGTCCATTCCAGCTACAGTTTCCCGATATTCTTTGCATTTCCAGAGCGTCATGATCTCCACCATTCCAAGTAAGTTGGGTAAAATTATGAAATAATTTTTAATACTTCAGAAAGCTATTTAGTTAATTCTTAGTATGGATTTTCTATGGCCGTAACGATCAATTTAATTGTCCACATGGGATACAATGTCCCGAAGTTCCTTACGCTCTCAGATCTTCATGATTTCCACCATACCAAGTAAGTTGGGTAACATGATGTAATCGTTTTTAATACTTGGAAGACATTTAGTTACCCTTTGGTTTGGACTCTGTAAGACCTTAACGATGACTTTGATTTCTCAGTTGGGCTTCAATTTCCAAGTTGTTCCTTGCCTTACCAGAGCATCATTCCAAATAAGTTGGGCAACATTATGAAATCGTAAAAATTTAAATATATAATATAAAAATTTACATAATGCCTCATTTTTTTTCATCCGTCTGCTAGCTCAAATTTCTTTGCATGCGAGAAAATAAAATTTCAATTATTTCAACAGGAACTTTATATACTACATTATGACGCAGTTCATGACAAAAAGATATTTTTTAACTAACATTTATTTGTTCCATTTTGTACCTTCTCTACTTATAGTTTAATATGACCTATTGAGCTTTTATGAATGGTAACAATTCATATAAATTAACATAAGTGGATTAACATAAAGGGTCGGTCTCAAGACAAAATTCTGGATTTTTAACGTCTTACGGCTTCTCTTTTTTTTTTTTTTTTTTTTTTTTTTTTATGATTATTTCATCAGTTATGTATTAGTTATGATTAGTAATCTCTATGGAAAACTCATTTTTATATGTAAATTTAAACTTTAAATTTTTTTTTTGATGATACTTTTACTACTTTATGATAGTAATAATTAGCAGAAAAACAAATGATTTGGTTCTTATAATATTAGCATTGCTAAATGATACCGCGATTGTGCACCAAGTTACGCTTTAAGAGTGGGCCAAGTGCATTTTCTACCAAGTAGTTTACCTATCAAAGTGGCCAACATCAGTTGAAGGAAGCGGTTCCTAGCTTCATTCTGCATCAAGATGATGCTCCACCACATTTACGCCATAAAAACGTATATCAGTACCTGAACAATAGTCTACCCCATCGCTGAATTGACCTTGCTGGATCTAACTATATTAAATTGCTTTTTATTCACGACGATCCCCAGATCTAACCCCCTTTGGATTCTTTTTCCTGTGGGGTTTTGTTAAAAATAAAGCGTTCGGGCTTTTTTCCCAGGACTTACTGCAACTGATGCAGTGGATAATTGAAACACTTTAAACATTAACACAAGATATTCTATCACGAGTGTGGTAGGAACTAGAATATATTTTCCGTGTCGTCTTTTTATCCCAATTAATATGAAAGACCCTGTAATTTTTTTTATATATATTTTGACTCTTCATATTACCTTTTCTATTTATTATTATATATATATATATATATATATATATATATATTTAAACTTTAAATTTTGATGATACTTTTACTACTTTATGATACTAATAATTAGCAGAAAACAAATGATTTGGTTCTTATAAAATTAGCATTGCTAAATGATAACCGATCACTTTGCAAACTATTATACGCAAACTACTAGTACTCAGTACTCAAAATGAATCATTGTTTTCGTCAAATAGGTAATCAAATCTGTACTCGGGTGATTCTGTACTTGTGTACTTTATATCTGAAATCTTTTCTTCAATCTGGAAACCTCATTTATAATAAATTTTAATACAAGCTTCAAAAATTTTATAAAATATCTTTTTTTTTTATAGAGTCAACTATAACTATGGCTTCTTTTGTTCCTGGATATTTTCCATGGTACAGATTACTGTCGTTCAAAAAGAAAAATGAAACAGAATAATTAAATCATGCTAGATATGACATCATTGTATCAACGTCCTATTACTTTAACTGTAACACTAACAAAATAATTATCACAAAAGCATGTATTGAGACAATTATTGTTACCCTAATTTTTCTTTTAATACGTTGTAAAACAATTAGTTAAATATTTTCATAAAATCATATTACATTTCTAAATAATTGTTTTAGAAATACGTAATTAATAATTTTATTGCAACAAAAATTTTATATTTGTTTTGTTGGAGAGTTTTTGCATAACGTTTTTTTATCTTTTCGATATTTTTTTCTCCCCAGCGCGCATACTCAGAGGAATTATTATTACAGATATGCATGCGCAATTTCCTATGAGCATGCGCACTAGGGAGAAAAAAATATCGGATGATAAAAAAAATGTTTTGCAAAAATTTCTCTATTGTGTTATATTTTATATTTGTGTTATTTATTTATATGTATGAGAAAAAGATTTTTTCATTCAAAATATTTTTATTAAAAAGTACAAACGAATAAAATTTGAGAAAGTTATTTATTTCTTGGACTTATTTTTAATATTCATAATTACTGAAAAAATTAGTCGCACTGAAATTGTATCATTTGTCATGCATTAGTACTTATTTTAATTTCTAAGAAAGAAAAAAAAAGGGCGAATGGGAAATAAATAACTTAAATACATCTGCGAAAAAAAAATATTAAACCGAAAAAAATAATAAGTGTAAAAAAAAATCTTTCCTAATATTTTAGGTTGGAAAGATCCTCCATTTTGTTTCAGATGAAAAAATTTAAATAACAAATAAATGATTGGATATAGTTGAAAAAATAGTTAGTAGATGGCAGCACTGCAAATTCCATAGAAACATTTATTGAAAAATCCATTGAGGTGTTATGTGGGCAATTCGAATAAATTACCGATATAAAAGTCAAAGATTTTGGTTTGAATAATCTTCAAGAAAAAGATTCCCATATGCCATTTTTCAATTCCTTCTATTAGCTCACACTCTCCCTATATATATCTTGTTCAAATTTTCAATCATTAATAGAATACTTGAAATTCATCCACTCAAGTTCAAATGTATTTTTTTGGAACTTGTAGTTGATTACATTTGATGTTAATACAGTTTTTCAAATATTAATTCATTAATTAAATTCAATTAATTAATTTTAGTTTTTTTTTTCTTAGATTTAAGTTGCATGTATCTACCAATAGATGGCCAGATAAACTTAAAATAATGAATGAAAATTATTTATAAAAAGGACCTTTTTGCAATACAGTGAAAAAAAAAAAGTAGGAATTGACTTTAAAAAAATTTTTTTTTTTATATTACTTGTTTCCCTTTCTTCTCAAAACGCTTAATTTATGTTCACTAAGAAAGTTTCATTTAACTTGCGCTGAAATAAATAAATAAAACCACTTGTTCCGTATTAAATTTCTTATTTTTCCCCAAAAAGATCTATGGTTGACTTATACTGAATATACTTTTATACTGAAGAAAAATATAATTAGATTTTCCGTTTGGATGCATCAGTAAGAGTGCATAAATATTTTGTGTCTTCATTAATTTGAAATTACTTAATAATAATTTTCTCTGTAGAAAAATTCAGGGGGCCTGAATGGACAAGTGGCTAGCGCTCTGGAGCTCGATACCTTCGGTTTCGTGACCGAATTAATACAAGCCTACATTAATCCGGCCCCACCATTCCGGCCCCACCGGGCGGTGTCAGGGATGCTTGTAGTGGCTCGGAATCCACTTAACACCGTAGATCCCGGTCTAACATAATTGTAGAGTGTTGCGTGGGGGGTACTGTTACTCCACACCTTATCTTCAAACTACACGCACCTCCTGGGTAGTGCTAAGTGAGTAACGTCTGAGCAGCGGTTAACTTAAAGCAGGGATGGGCAAACTACGGCTCGCAGGAAGATTCTATCCGGCCCAGGATAGAATTTTAATACATAGAATTTAATATAATTTTTATAATATAATATTATATAATATTTTATTATAAAAATATTTTTTCACTGTATCCGCCATTTTTTAATATAATTTTTATATTATAATATAATATAATATTTTATAATATAATTTTTAATATAATTTAGAATTTTAATATAATTTTTTTCCAGGGATAGAATTTTAATTTGCCGCTGCGAGGCATTCATGCCCCGACCATTCATGCCGCGGCCCTTCCTGTCCCAGCTATTCCTGCCACGACCATTCCTGCCCCGCCATCCTGCCGCACCAATCCTGCCCGCGCCATTCCTGCCCGCGCCATTTCTGCCCGCCATCATGCCCCGCCATACCTGCCCTGCCATCATGCCCCGCCATACCTGCCCTGCCATCATGCCCGCCATACCTGCCCCGCCATTCCTGCCCCCTTTCATACCCGCGCCATTCATGCCCGAGCCATCCTGCCCGAGCCAATCTTGAGCCGCCATTCCTGCACCGCTATTCATGCCCCGACATTCCTGCCCTGCCATTCCGGCCCCACCATTCTTACCCCGCCATTCATGCCCCAGCAATCATGCACGAGACATTCATTCCCCGCCATTTCTGTCCGAGCCATTCCTACCCACGCCATCGCTGTCCTGCCATTCATGCCCCGCCATCATGCCCGCGCTATCCTACCCGCCATTCAAATCTTATGTGTATTAAAAATTACATTAAGTGACGATATTGATAATTCACGTATTGGAATTAAGCATTATAATTATGATTAATGAGATTTATGTAACTAACTTTCCAACTTACTGCTTTGTAACTCAATGAAATTCAATGCAATTTTTAATTTTGCTCAGAAATAAAAAAAAACACTCGAAATCTTTTTCGCAGCTACATCTGAAAGATTATCTTGCTTTTTCCTTAATTTTGTTGATTATTTTATGCCCGTTCCTGAAATTCACTCGATTCCATTACATTGTTATTAAGATGCATTTCAATTTCACAACCCAAACTTCTTAAACTTTTCAGTTTTTTCATTTAATTCATTGATTTTCATGTTCAATGAGTTGTTCATTTTCCGTGTTCATTGATAATCTTTCATTCCTTTGTGGAAGATTTACTACCTGGTACAACGATATTTTAAGTTATTAAGTCTTGTAACAAACTACTGAACACAAGATTTTACTTTTCAACACTCATAATTTTCATCCTAGTCTTGTTGAAATTCATTTCGAAATAAATGAATTCATCTTCTATTCTAGATCTAGACCAAGTCTATGAACCCGTGTGGTCTCATGGCAGGAGGGAAAAGGGGGCAGCTTATGTTGGGATGGCACACCAGTAGGCCCATACCCGACTTGGCTCCATGACTCTGAAAGAAGGAGGACTGCTCTAATTCCTGGAGGACTTTTAGGAGAACTACCCCGCATTTGCGTATCGTATGGGAGAACACACAGAAAACTTTCACCAGGTAGTCTCAATTCACTAGGCAAGAGGCTGAATATCACAAATGCCATCGAGACTTCTCGTTTTTTGAAATGATGTCTACAAAAATGCCACCAGCGGATTGAACAATCGCCCTAATGCTCACCAGTGGTAGATGTTACTACTGAGCCACGAGTCGGGCACGTGAAAATATACATGACATATACGCTTTCAAGACCATATGAAACTAGCAAAAACAACTAGTATCAGAACAGATTGTAGCAGAAACTAGTTTATAGTATATACAAATCGTTTAGAGTTTAAAAATTCCTGTAGCAGAAAATCTCAAACTCTTCACAATTTTCTGTAGGATATTTACAAAGTTTATATTTTTATGCATATAACAAGGAGGCTACATCATTAGCAGGAAAGACCGCGAATGATCAATAGTATTTACAAGGTTTATTTCTAAATAATTAATGTTTACAATATAATTGTATAATTTATAAAAAACACAAAATATGTTTGCTATATGTATAAAATGCACAAAAATTACAGCACAAGCATATGACAAATTATTCGTAATCAGAGACTGCACAGTACTTATACAATAATATTTAGAAATAACTTGTTTATGCTATATTATTTTCTCCTACATTAATATATATATACGAGTATATATATATATAAGGGATTGCAATACCGGCATACCGGGATACCGAATACCGATATTTTGAGCCATTTGTACAATTTTATAATACCGCTATTCACAAGTTTAAATACCGTTTTTCGGTATTTACTAGAAATTTAGAATTCTTATCTGTGAAAGAATTCTTATCTGTGAAAGAATTCTTATCTGAAATTCTTATCTGAAAACTAGAAATTCTTAAATTAATTATGGTAAAGTTTAATTGTTATAGTAGGGCTGGATATTGAGACAATAGTTATGGATAGGGAGATAAATATTAAAAAAAAAAGAGACATTGAGAGAGTAGCGCTGAAGAATGGATATTGCGACAGTAATGCTGAAGAATGGATAATGAGACAGTAGAGCTTAACAAATGATATTGAGAAAATAGTGCCGGAGAATTGATATTACACTATTTCAATGAAAAAAAAAAATTTGAAATATATTTAAAATGAAAAAATTTTTAACAACCAAATGAAATTCATTTTTACAGTATAATTTTTTTCTTAAAAAAAGTTTTTAAATTATGCTTTTTTACTTTTGTTTATTTTTCTCTGTTGAGATTTCATATTTAAAATATTCTCATTTTATTGCAAGACAGATGAAGGATAACGAGAATATTTTTAACCTTTAAAAATGGCTTTTTTAGACCTATATTTAAAGTTAAACCATTTGTTTATTGTTGGGAGCGAATTTACAGGTCTCAAAAAATTTTTAACTCACCCAGAGAATGTAGTTTTTATTATCATGTGTGAACAGGATGTTGTCCTGGTTATAGGTCTGTAACGTTATCCGAAAATGAAGGGCAAGCAAATAAAACTCTATTTAAAACTTCGGCCGAAAATGCTACTTTGGGCCCCTTAACTCTTGAAATGCTTCATGAATAACGTTAGTATTAAGGAATTTTCTGGAGAATTTAGCTTTTGTTTGAAGTGTTTTGTAGTATGGCTTTGAAGCACTTTTCACGTTTTGACTTGGGATTTTAAACATTTGTATATCCAATAGCTATAAGTACTCGTAGTGCGCTAATCAATTCCTTCTCTTTGAAGTTTCATATTTATACATTTTGGCATTTTCCCGTTCTTATGGAGCTATGTAGTGCTTCTTATTGTATTTGGAATACTTCATTCTTCATTTATGCCTAGAATTTTTAAACTTTGATATATTCTTTTGACTGTTGAATGTTATAGTGTTTCTTGTAGATTTGCGAATACTTCATTCTTCATTTACGAAGACATTTATCTTACTTTTGTATATTCTTTTAGAGATTTTTGAACAATTCAATCTTCATGAAGATCTTGACTATTCAACGTTGCTATTGAATTTGGTCATTCTTGTAGTATTCCAATCAGTTTCATCATATATCTCGTGCCTTATTAAACATTGGAATATCGCTGAGTTTATTCATCCTCACTCGAATGTTCACACGTGATAAGGTGAAATTTGATGAGCAGATTTCAGTTTTTTATAATTTAATTTTACTGAGAAATAAACAATATCATTTTTCTTATTTTACAAAATTTCGCTGAAGCACATAATAACACAAATTTAAAACATAATGATCAATAATTTGCCTATTATCAAATTAAAATTTTACACCAAAGAAATTCATAACAATCAATATTCTATAAAGAAATAGTTATGAAGAAATCCCAACGTACACTGGTGTGCAAAACTTAAACAACAGGTGGGTTTTTGCCATAACTCCACAAGAAATCATCTGAGAGACATGACATTCAGAAATGAGGGAGAGTATTATGCACGTAAAGGATGACGAAAGCATCGGTGCTGAAAAAGGAATACAATGTATACGGTATGGAATCAAACAAAAATAAGCTTTATTGAACGCATAGTACCGTGATTTATGATTGTCTATCCCAGAGGAAGAACAACAAGCGGATGTTCCTTTATATGGGATATGCCATCCCCTCACTGCAATGGTTGCTTCGCACCGACTCCGCATACTCAGAACCAGCTGGTGCAACATTTCTTGCGGTAGGAGTGCCCATTCCTCAATCAGTATCTGTTTGAGTTATTGGGTGTTCTCCGGAGGATGTAAGCATGCTGCAATAAGTCTCCCAAATCATCCCACACATGTTCGATGGGATTTAAATCTGGGGAGTACGCTGGCCAATCCATTCGAGTGATATCTTCACTTTCCAGTAGTTCCACAACAGCAAGAGTCCGATGTGGCCGGGCATTGTCCTCCATAAAAATGAAGTCTGTGCCAATGGCACCTCGGAACAGACGCACATGGGGAAGGAGTACCTCCTCACAATAGCGATCCCCGGTTACAGACCCTCTGTCGAAAACGTGGACCTCAGTACGCCCATTCAGCAAAACGCCTCCCAGACAAGAACTCCAGAACCACCATAACGGTGTCTTTCCTTGATTACAGTGATAAAACCGATTCCCGACCTCTCCCAATCAAAACGAGAATAGCTTCTGGTAAGAACCGACTCTCATCCGTAAAGAGGACACGACTCCATTGATCAGTTGTCCAGTTTTTGTGCTCTCTGCACCACTGTAAACGGTGGCCAACTTTCAACGGGAGGCAGCGTTCGGGACGGCGGGCGAATAGGCCCACCTTGTGAAGGCGTCTGGCCACAGTAAACCGCGACACTTGTCGCCCCGTTGCTGTACAGAGTTGCTGAGCAATGGCGCTTGCTGACTGCTGTCGGCCTCTTTTCGCCTACAAGACGATATATCGGTCATCCCCTGCAGTTGTCTTCCTCGCGGCCACCACCAACCTTTCTAACAGCTCTACCTGTGGTTTGGAACGCTTTCAAGCGCTCGAAACGACACTTTTCTTGATTCCGAACTCTGCAGCTACACTGGTGACAGTACGCCCCTCCTCCAGCTTTCCAATCATTCTTCCACGTGTGAAGTCGTCCAGGTGATTTCTTCTAGCCATATTTTACGAATTGACTCACTGGCACTTGCAGCGAATATGTTGAATTGCGTCTCCGTCCTTCCTTTTATTCTACTGTTGAGCTGCGCGCCGACATCACGCGTTTTGCGTACGCTCACGTCGCCTCCGACGTTTCGTTCCTGATATTTGCATACGCATGACGTTTCTACTGTCTTACGTGCTCATTGTACTGATCTCCAGACCTCCTTTTTTGCAATTTCATGGCTATCTGCTAAATTTTTATATTGTTGCTTAAGTTTTGCACACCAGTGTAACATATGCGAATCCGGTTTTTGGGTCAGCCGCCAATCTAATATCTGTATAGTATAATAAATCGCCTCCAAGATAAAATAATTCGTATGATCATAAATGCCCCTTGGTTCTTTCGAAATAATGATATTTATTCTTCGTTCCTATTCCGACTCTCCCAAAACAAAAATTTTCATTCCAATCTCCCAAACATTAATAACGATTTGATCAAACGCTGCCTGATTATGTTATCGATAATTCTAAAAATGCAAACGTCTGCAAACTGCACTCTTAAGTAATGCAAGATATTGTTATGTAATATAGTCCTCTGGCTAGTCTAAATTTAGAAAACACTCTCTCTCTCATTTCTTATCCATTCAAAGCACTGACCTTGTACTTTGTTCCACTGCAGACTACCACGCTAACCTCGTTTTCGTTATCATTTCGCCTAACTAAGCATTTTTTCTTTCGGTTTGTTTTCTTTAAACACTTTTTTGCATCTCTTTTTTATGTTAAATTATTATTGTATCAAAAAAAAAAATTTTTTTAAATCTATTTGGGCAAGCTCTAATTTGTCTTTACCGTTTTTTTTTTTCGCAAAGCATTTCTTCATCGTCTTGTACTGAAATAGATAGAAGATAGCGGCTGCTTGCGAAGACAAGGTGCTTCGCAGCATGCCAAATCGCGTACTCCACCCTACTATACCTACCCAAAGTTTTATACTACTGTGTCCAAAAGTAAGACCCATTTTCAATTTAAAATTCCCGGGACTTATGAAATTACAATTATTTCTCATTTTGGGTTGCTGGCACTGTCCTTGACATCTGTGTGAAATTTCACGTCAAAATATTCGTTAGTGTTTGAGTCACGCTTAGCTTTGTGAGACGCTAAAAGTGATTTCGGCGATTTTTGAAATGTCTGAATTCACTGAGCAAAGAATTGCATTCAATTTGTTTGCCGAAACGTATAGAATGTTGCAGAAGGCATTCGCTGAGCATTCCTATATCGGAAAGAAATGTTTAGAAGTAGTACAAATAGTTCAAAGAAGGCGTTTTCTTTCTTTAAACAATTTTTTTTTTTATTTGTATCTCTTTTTTTTTTATGTTAAACTATTATTGTACTACTGTACCCAAAAAGTAAAACCAATTCTTTATTTTTTTTCAAAAACTCTTCATTTATTATTCCAAATTTATTTCCTCGCCTTCACAGTAATCCCTTACGGACACTATGCACTTATGCCAACTTTTTTTTTTTCCAATCCTCAATGCATGCTTAAAAGTCATCAGCAGGGATGGCCTTCAAAGCGAGCGGCGATTCACGTTGAATCTCTTCAATCCACTTAAAACGATGTCCCCGGAGTGGTCTTTTGAGTTTAGGGAATAATCAGAAGACGCACGGTGCGAATACGGTGATTGGGGAACGACATGGGTTTCATTTTTCGCGTAAAATTCACAAAGAATCAATGCATAGTGAGCTGGAGCATTCAGTGTCTTCGGTACCAATCGAGATTTGACGCGTTTGAGGCCCAAAATGGAATTGACCTATACTTTTGGAATTCCAACATCATCAGCAAGGTCTCTAATTGTAAATCGACAGTTTTCAAGCACCCAACTTTTAATTTTTTTTGGACGTGAGCTTCGTCGGTTGAGGTAGATAGTGAACCGGAGGGTTCTTCTTCTTCAAAGCGTTATCTGCCTTCTTTAAACTGTTTATACCACTTGTAAGCATGTTTTTCCGATATAGGAAAGCTGACCGAATGTCTTCTGCAACATTCTATACGTATCCGCCAACAAAAGTTCTTTGCTCAATTAATTCAGACATTTTAATAATCGCCGGAATCAGTTTTAGCGTCTCACAAAGCCAAGCGTAACTCAAACACTCATGAATGTTTTGACGTGAAATTTCACACAGATGTCAAGGACAGCGCCAGCAATTTAAAAAGAAAAAAAAAATTGAAATTCTATAAGCCCCGAGAATTTAAATTGAAAATTGGTTTTACTTTGTGGACACAGTAATGTCAATAATTTTTTTTATCTACTTGGGCAAGCTTCCTAATAGTCTTTTTTTTTCTCGCAAGCAAACCATTTCTTTGTCTCTTTTTACTGAAACAAGATAGAAGCTAGATCATAAAGGTTTATAAACCTACTGCAAATGCCTCCCTACATATGAGTGTTGATATTTATGTTTCCGAAACTGCCTGCGCTATTGATAGGGGCACCACTGACATATCCATCATAAATGATATTTTTCAATTCCTTCTATTAGCTCACACTCTCCCTATATATGTCTTGTTCAAATTTTCAATCGTTCATAACATACTTTTCTTTTATCCACTCAAGTTCAAATACATTTTTTTTTTTTAATTTGTAGTGGATGACACTGGGTGTTAATACAGTTTTTCAAATATTAATTCATTCATTAAATTTAATTAATTAATTTTAGTTTAATATGGGAGAAAAAAATGTATCGTATTTGAGCTATTTAGCAGGATATAAATTTAGGAATAAATACTGTCAGTGGCGAAGTGTAGATCGCTGGAAAAAAAATTTCTTTTTCAGGAATTCTTTTTTTCATTCTGGGTTCTAGTCTGAGTCAAGGAGGGAACAAAATGGAAAATGAAACATGCGAATAAATTAGTGAGAGAGATGTAAAGTGTATGAGAGAGACAGACAGAGAATTTTTTCTAACTTAAAAAAAATGAATGAAAATTATTTATAAACAACTTTCTGCAATATAGTGGGAAAAAAAGTACGAATTGACTTTGAAATTTTTTATATTACTTGTTTTATCTTTGCTTACTTAGAAAGTTATGTCATACGGGCGCCATTTCTATTGTTTACTAACCAACTCCCGACACTATAGTCCCTGTTGGTTCATGGCCTTTATGACAATTGGACTCCAAAGTCGTCTATCTCGTGGTTTGGGTTTAAATTTTGGGATTTTAGGTTCTTCGGATCTTTTCCATTTCATCAATACATCTCTTTCCTGGCCTTCCTTTTTTTTTTTTTTGGCCCTAACACTTCCCTTTGAAAAGCTCCTTTGTGTCTCTGCTATAGTTCATTGTCTTTTATGTGTTCAATCCATTGAATTCTTTTTGTTGTTTGCAGCAATTTGAAAATTTTATGTCAATCAAAAGTGGAAGTATTTTGTGAGCATTTCGTGCAATGATTTATTACGACTTTTTATATGGATCAACAGCAGTGGATCGATCAACTCATTTCAACTTTTGGATGATGAAGGAACCTTCAGATTCCCAGTATATCATTGGTCCAGTGAATTTAATCGTGGCCCTCGTTCGCTCATGGGTGAGTTTAAAACAATGCCATCTAAATTAGGTTGTTTTGCTTGAAAACTTAGAGGCTGGGCGTTAACTAATAGTATAGGACCCGTCGTCATAATATAGGATCATCACGTTCAGTGAATCTAATCGTGGCCCTCGTTCGCTCATGGGTGAGTTTAAACAATGCCATCTAAATTAGGTTGTTGTGCTTGAAAACTTGGAGGCTGGGCGTTAACTAATAGTATAGGACCCGTCGTCATAATATAGGATCATCACGTTCAGTGAATCTAATCGTGGCCCTCGTTCGCTCATGGGTGAGTTTAAACAATGCCATCTAAATTAGGTTGTTGTGCTTGAAAACTTAGAGGCTGGGCGTTAACTAATAGTATAGGACCCGTCGTCATAATATAGGATCATCACGTTCAGTGAATCTAATCGTGGCCCTCGTTCGCTCATGGGTGAGTTTAAACAATGCCATCTAAATTAGGTTGTTGTGCTTGAAAACTTAGAGGCTGGGCGTTAACTAATAGTATAGGACCCGTTGTCATAATATAGGATCATCACGTTCAGTGAATCTAATCGTGGCCCTCGTTCGCTCATGGGTGAGTTTAAACAATGCCATCTAAATTAGGTTGTTGTGCTTGAAAACGTAGAGGCTGGGCGTTAACTAATAGTATAGGACCCGTCGTCATAATATAGGATCATCACGTTCAGTGAATCTAATCGTGGCCCTCGTTCGCTCATGGGTGAGTTTAAACAATGCCATATAAATTAGGTTGTTGTGCTTGAAAACGTAGAGGCTGGGCGTTAACTAATTATAGGACCCGTCGTCATAATATAGGATCATCACGTTCAGTGAATCTAATCGTGGCCCTCGTTCGCTCATGGGTGAGTTTAAACAATGCCATCTAAATTAGGTTGTTGTGCTTGAAAACTTAGAGGCTGGGCGTTAACTAATAGTATAGGACCCGTCGTCATAATATAGGATCATCACGTTCAGTGAATCTAATCGTGGCCCTCGTTCGCTCATGGGTGAGTTTAAACAATGCCATCTAAATTAGGTTATTGTGCAGAAAACTTAGAGGCTGGGCGTTAACTAATAGTATAGGACCCGTCGTCATAATATAGGATCATCACGTTCAGTGAATCTAATCGTTACCCTCGTTCGCTCATGGGTGAGTTTAAACAATGCCATCTAAATTAGGTTGTTGTGCTTGAAAACTTAGAGGCTGGGCGCTAACTATATAGGACCCGTCGTCATAATATAGGATCATCACGTTCAGTGAATCTAATCGTTACCCTCGTTCGCTTATGGGTGAGTTTAAACAATGCCATCTAAATTAGGTTGTTGTGCTTGAAAACTTAGAGGCTGGGCGTTAACTAATAGTATAGGACCCGTCGTCATAATATAGGATCATCACGTTCAGTGAATCTAATCGTTACCCTCGTTCGCTCATGGGTGAGTTTAAACAATGCCATCTAAATTAGGTTGTTGTGCTTGAAAACTTAGAGGCTGGGCGTTAACTAATAGTATAGGACCCGTCGTCATAATATAGGATCATCACGTTCAGTGAATCTAATCGTGGCCCTCGTTCGCTCATGGGTGAGTTTTAAACAATGCCATCTAAATTAGGTTGTTGTGCTTGAAAACTTAGAGGCTGGGCGTTAACTAATTACAGGACCCGTCGTCATAATATAGGATCATCACGTTCAGTGAATCTAATCGTGGCCCTCGTTCGCTCATGGGTGAGTTTAAACAATGCCATCTAAATTAGGTTGTTGTGCTTTGAAAACTTAGAGGCTGGGCGTTAACTAATAGTACTCCGTCGTCATAATATAGGATCATCACGTTCAGTGAATCTAATCGTGGCCCTCGTTCGCTCATGGGTGAGTTTAAATAATGTCATCTAAATTAGGTTATTGTGCTTGAAAACTTAGAGGCTGGGCGTTAACTAATAGTATAGGACCCGTCGTCATAATATAGGATCATCACGTTCAGTGAATCTAATCGTGGCCCTCGTTCGCTCATGGGTGAGTTTAAATAATGTCATCTAAATTAGGTTATTGTGCTTGAAAACTTAGAGGCTGGGCGTTAACTAATAGTATAGGACCCGTCGTCATAATATAGGATCATCACGTTCAGTGAATCTAATCGTGGCCCTCGTTCGCTCATGGGTGAGTTTAAATAATGCCATCTAAATTAGGTTATTGTGCTTGAAAACTTAGAGGCTGGGCGTTAACTAATAGTACAGGACCCGTCGTCATAATATAGGATCATCACGTTCAGTGAATCTAATCGTGGCCCTCGTTCGCTCATGGGTGAGTTTAAATAATGTCATCTAAATTAGGTTATTGTGCTTGAAAACTTAGAGGCTGGGCGTTAACTAATAGTATAGGACCCGTCGTCATAATATAGGATCATCACGTTCAGTGAATCTAATCGTGGCCCTCGTTCGCTCATGGGTGAGTTTAAACAATGCCATCTAAATTAGGTTGTTGTGCTTGAAAACTTAGAGGCTGGGCGTTAACTAATAGTATAGGACCCGTCGTCATAATATAGGATCATCACGTTCAGTGAATCTAATCGTGCCCTCGTTCGCTCATGGGTGAGTTTAAATAATGTCATAAAAATTAAGATTGTTGTGCCAGAAAACATCAATGCTGTGCCCAAACTAATAATTCAGGATCATCATGCGACATACCATGAGATTGACGCGCCTTTTTGGCGTCAGTATGACGATCCTGCAAAAATTTCTACATGAACATTTAGATGTGGAAACATATTTTTTTGCATTGGATTTTTGTTGTTTACTGACTCACTAACAAACTCCTGAACTACAGTCCATGTTGGACCATGGCCTCCCTAACAATATGACTCAAAGTCGTCTGCCGAGAGCATCGGCTTCCTAATTTAGGATCTTTAGGTTCTTCAGATCCGTTTCCACTTCATCAATGTATCTTTTTTTTTTTTTTTTGCCTTCATTTTGCTCTTTAGCCCTGACACTTCCCTTTGAAAATCTTCTTTGTGCCTCTGCTATAGTCCATTCTCTATATGTGTCCTAGCTATTGAATTCTTTTGTTGTTTACAGCAACTCGAAAATTTTATGTCAATAAAAAAAAATGGAAATATTTTTGTGAAAATTTTCGAGCGATGATTTATTACGACTTTCTACGTGAATTATCTCAACAGCAGTGTATCGATCAACTCATTTCAACTTTTGGAAGCACCATCAGATTCCCAGTATATCACTCGTTCAGTGAATTTAATCGATTTAATGTCATTAGCTCACGGATGAGTTTAAAGAATGCCATTCAAATTCGGTTGCTGTGCCTGAAAACATCAAAGCACTAACTAATAATATAGGATCATCATGATGTATCATCATAATATAGGATCATCGACAGGATCATCATCATGCGACATCATAATATACAATCAGCATGTGACAGGATCATCATCATGTGGCAGGATCATCATGTCATCATAATATACGATCATCATGTGTCTTTATAATATGGGATTATCATGTGACAGGGTCATCATAATATAGGATCCCCATGTTCATCATGACTAATGTTGTATAAGAAAAAAAAAAAAAAATGTTGGGCATTCCTACAGTAGAATAAGATAACTCACACATTTTTTCGAAAAAAATTTTACATTTATTACAGCAGGTTGAGACACCACTTAACATAGATAGGATATGAACAAATAAAATAGATTTCGACATTATATCTATATATATATATTGCAATTTATTACGCATTCCTTTTTTTTAGTCATATGTTTAATTTATTAGTTAAAATAAATTATATATATGTATATACGTACGCGTAATAACAATGTAATAATTATAACCATTCATTACAATTTGGAAGAAACCACTAAAATATCAACTATCCACACTTCCGTTACTTGTTAATTTGAGTACTTCTGTGACATGTAATATGCATGTATAGTTTGACTATGGATTGCTTGAAAATTTGCAAACTTTCAAATCTAACGGATTCAAACACTTAATGGGGGGTATTGAAAAAGGAATTTATTACAATAAAAATCCTTCTATTTTTTAAATAATTAAAAGTTTATGTTAAGCCAGGGATGAACAAACTTTTTCGGTCTCTAGCCAAAAATCGAAAAAAAAAGTTTAGCGGGCCAAGATAAATTTTTCTACAATTTTAAGAACAACATACGAATATTACAATTTACATATGTTACATAATTTACATATGTGGCATGGAGTCAAACAAATTTTGAATATCTGCCTGAGGAAGAGCATTCCATATTGCTTGTATGAGCACCCAAAGTTCGTCTGCAGAAGCAACAGGACGCGGATCACGAGCGAGACGTCGACCAACGAAATCCCACACATATTCAATCGGCGACATATCCGGGGAATACGCAGGCCAAGGAAGAAGCTATACCTGCCGCGTTGCAAAGAAGGATTGAACGGTCCTAGCGATAAGAGGGCGGGCCTTGTCATGTTGAAATACAACGCCTGGCAAGCTTTGAAGGAAGGGAACAGCTTGAGGCTGTAGACTTCACTGATGTACCGGTTGCCGTACAGATTGCCACATTAGCAATTGAGATCGTCCGTGATATGCTATGGCACCCAGACCATAACTCCGGGTGTTCGTCCACTGTGGCTTTCGATAATGCACTCCGGAAGGTGGCGTTCACCGGCATAGCGTCTGACACGAATGCGGCCATCATGGTACCCCAAATTAAAGCGGGATTCGTCAGAAAACACGACATGCTGCCAATCAGTCTCTATGCTGAGCGGCCCATTGTAGCCGCAGGCGGCGATGGTTTGGTGTGAGAGGGATCCTGTATAAAGGAGTCCTTGCGCGCAGTCCACGCTGCAGCAGACGTCTACAAATTGATGAACACACAATGAAACACCTGTAGCTATTGACCCACTGTGCTGCCAATTGTCTAGAGGAAGCTGTACGGTCCGTCAGCGCCATGCGGACCAGGTGTCTATCATCGCGAGCTGACGTCACATTTCGGGGTCCACTCCCGGATTTCCGAGTTGTCCGACACTCGTCCGTCCACTGCTCCCAAGACGCATCACTGTGCTGCTGTCACGCTGCACACGAGCTGCTACTGCACGATAAGACAATCCAGCTTCACGAATGCCGATGATTCTCCCCCGTTCAAACTCTGTAAGTTGTTCAAATCTCGCTCTCTTTCGTCGAAGAGGCATAAGTAACGATTGAGCTAATGTTTACCACTAGCAGATAACCACCGATAACCATACACGCCTCGCTACAGCCGTTTATTTATTAGGATCCATCCGCTGTTCAGAGGGCGCTGTTCAGCATACGCATGAGCTACGGATTTGAAATTCTAATCCTTTGCATATCATGCAGTAATTTGCATCTCCTGAAAATTTCAGCTCACTTGCGTAAGTCCTTCAAGGTGTTGCAATTTTCACAAACATGAGTTTATATAAGAGGAAGCAAACATAGCACTGATTTTCTGCCCGTGAGATATTCAATTTGGGAAGCTTACTTTCGATAAGGATTTGTAAAACTCTAACTTTGGCATATTTAGAAACAACTGCTATATATTTCTTTTAATTTGTCTCGGGCCGGCAAATTAAAATTCTATCCGAGGGCCGGATAAAACCTTCCAGTGGGCCTGAGTTGGCCGCAGGTCGTAGTTTGCCCATCCCTGTGTTACGCAATATTAAAAGAAGAAAAAGATTTAAATGTCTCACAATATTTTTTTTTTTTTTCAAAATTGTTCTGAACCTCGGATATCTGACTAGCACCCCTAATAAATATTCGATTGATCCGTTTCCGCTTTTAAACCAGATGTTTACCTGCTGATCGAACAGGCTCTTCGGTTTTCGTTCCATTTGATACACACTATCTACAACTATATTCACGATATGCTAATATAAAATTTAACTTCGTCAGCATTATCGATTAACGTAAACGTTCATTACCCTCAAATTTTACCGCATCGTCAGCTGTTTCATACCAACTATTTAGTATTCATTTATTCATAAAATTATCTACTTGAAATAAATAAACCATTGTTCTATTGTTGTATTAAAATATTTAAAATGTTTGTTTTATGGAAACATGCAGATAAATTAGAAAAAGCTTAGCTTGCAATAAGATTATGCAAATTATCGGTTTATTCTTTTTTTAATATCTTCGGCAGCTAATCTTTACCAACAGCAAAATATATTAATTCGTTAAACTAAGTTAGTTTTATTTAAGCAGCATTAAAATTTACTGTATAAAAATTTCGCTACTGATTTGATCATGTCTACCAGGTAACTTTTTTTTTGTTTCTAAATAAGAATACTTATAGAATAATATAATATTATTAATAATGAAGAATATTATTGCATAATATTGCATAATATTAATATTTGGAGTAATAATTAAATATTTACTTCAGAAGTAGCCAACCTGCGGCCCGCCTTGAACATTTTCCGGCCTGTGAGATTTATCACACTTTTAAAAATATATTTGTTTTATAATGGCCAAAGTAGTTTAAAAATGCATTATGTGTGCATACATATGTTCAAAAATTAACTTTCAAAATTATGGAAAAAAATTACCTTTGATTTTAAAATAATATTCTTGCGAATATAGGACAGATATTGCCTGTTTTATTGATGAGTTTGCAGAATAATTAAATTATATTCTGCGAACTCATCACGCGCGTCTCTAGCATAAATGTTTTAATCCGAAATTAAGAAATTATAATTTTTTATTTAATTAAAATACTGAAGTAAGTAACCCTTCATATAATTAATTATTAAAAAAACTGTTTATCATTATCTGTGAATGAACTTTTCTCATTGTTTGAATAAAAAAAAAATAAAATAAAATTTTACTGAGAGGAAAATAAAAGTTTATTTATTTATTTAATTTAATGAATTCGAATTTTCTTCAGAAGAATGAAATGCATTAAAATAATATTTAATCTTTTTTTTAAGGCGTTTGATAAAAAAAGCTTATTCTTTTAGAATATTTTAGAATGGAAATTTTTAACTTTAAGATCCATGAAACTTGTTAGAAATTGTTCGTAAAAATCGATCGTAAATCATAAAAAGTAATTCGTTCGGATTTGTTTGTAAAATCTTGTCAGGATTTTGTAAAAATTTGTATTACAATTTACTTTGAAATTTAAAAAAATATAAATAAAACAATAATAATAAAAAAAGTATGTAAAAAAAATTAACATAAGCATGTACTTTGCAATTCGATAAAAGCTTAATTTTTTTTTTGGATATTTTCGAAAGAAATTTTGAAAATTTTTAACGTTATGACTTATGAAACTTGTCAGAAATTGTTTGTAAATCGTAAAAATAGTTCGTAAAACTTTATTAGGTTTTCATAAAAATTCGTATATTTAAATATACTTAGTATAATTAGTATACAAGTAATAATAAGTATACCTATATTACTGACTATAATAAGTATACTTATAAAAGTTTAATTTATATACTTTTGTATATATACTTACTTTTGTATATACTTTTGTATATATATATATATATTGTTGTATTGCAGTGATGCAATGCCTCCTGTCTCCATTACTTACTTATTGTTAGATGTAATTTTACAGTAAATGCAAGACGTTTAAGAATTTACTTCATGCATTTACTGTAAAATTACATCTGTTCTCTTGAAAACTGGCACACTAAATGGAAAAGTGCTTTAAACACTGACAAGAATAAAGCTATTCTCTTTTACGGTCAATATTAGTATTACTAGTCCTAGCATGACCCTTTTTAATAACACTGTCAACTGGTTTTCGTAAATTAAATACTTAGATATTACTCTTGATAAATTCCTCACTTAAATTATGCATATTAATAATCAAAGAAAATTTTTTATCTTTTCTATTAATTATTTTATCCCCTCATGTAAGAAATCAAAGTTCCTATTACGAATAAAATACTCATATATATGCATTACGATCCCATACGCAAGTCTGGTTTGGGGCCCTGCAGCCAAATCAAATTTGGAAATTGTTCAAAGACTTAAAAATTAAGTTCTTCGGAAGATTACAAATTCACTTTGGTACTTCAGAGATGAGGATATTAGCATCTCTCTCGACCTTCCCAGTATGAGACAATTCATCTTTGATGTCACTAAAAAGTTTTATGACTGTATCCTTTTCACTGGTAACTCTGTTCTTAGATCCCTCCACTTTCTGACATTACTTTTACTTGAAAGAGAAAGTGACCTATAATTTTCAGTATCCTCAACGAGTGTTCTCTCCCTAATCTTCACTGAAGTTCCAGATAGCAAGCTCCACTTGTTGGCAGCTCAATCATCTTCTGATGTTCTTCTTTTGTTTTTGCAATGTATTAATTAAAATTTCTTATTTTTCTCTTTTCTATATATTCGTATAAGCTTCTATTTTCCTTTTAAATTTTTATATTAATATCAAAAAATAAATAAAATAATAAGGCATGACAACTCAATGGGCATAGACCGAAGGCAATGCTTTCAATAATCAAGACAGTAGACATGTGGTTGCTTCACAGCCATGAGTTTCGCCCATCTTACGATTGATCAATATATATATATATATATATATATATATAAGTACTTCCAGTAAATAAATATATAAAAATCTATTAAACTATGAAAATAATATAATTTAATAAATACTAAGTAATATAATAATAAATATTTGCAAGTTATTATAGAAAAATATCTATTAATTGGTAAAATTGTATTAATTTTGCAGAATTTTTAAAATAAATTGTAAAAAAATTTATGAATTTTTAAAAAAAAAAAAAAACTGCGTCCGACTCTGTTGGTTGGGCTGCCGACCGCCTTCTATTCACCGGCGCTATCCCACTACTGCACCGTGCGGGAGCTTTTTGCCTGCTCCGTGTCCGACCTGGGCCGGTGCGCTCCGCCTTAGGCGACCTGGTGGGTCCGGGCTCCCCCAGTCCAACCATATCGACACCGTGCTTAGCGCGGACGCCTGATCAACATAGAGAGCCAGAGGACAGAACTCCCAACCTCACGCCGTCCGACAGCCTAGCCCTCCGAGCAGCTGGATTACAAGACCAAGCCACTGGTCCCGGGCGACTGTCTGCGTTTTTGTAGCTATATCAATCTACACATGTGACCTACTTTTTACTTGAACTTGATATTTGTAATTATATGTTTATAGTATTTTTTTTTCATTAAAAACATTACACATTTTATTAATTTTATTGTAACATATTTTAAATTAAGTTCTTTGAAATTATTTTAGTAGAATATAGTTGTTCTTAATGTCCTGGCGCCATCTATTGGATAAAATATTGACGTAAAAGTTATATATATAAAGATATATATAAAGCATATATATATATATATATACATAAATGTAAGGATAATACAATCAAAGTTGGTGATTAATGTTAATGATTAATGTGGGAAAAGCTATCCTTCTGATGTAAAAATTGGTCCAATGAAATATAAAGACAATACAATCAGAATTGGTGATTAATGTTAAAGATTAATGTATGGAAATAAATATGTTGAAATATATAAACACTTAAAAGGTAACAGCATTGAAGCAGATAAAAAAAATTATGAAATATTCTATCAAAATAAATAATGTAATGTAATGGTATGAATATTAGTATATATATATATATATATATATATTGCACTATTATTTATGCTGTTTTCCTGAAGCTGGTAATGTTTCTTCTTGATGTCGAAATATGGGGTGCATATTTCTAAAATAATTAAACTTTAGGATTGTTAACTTCTTACCATATTTATTTTTCATTCTGTTTCTATACATTACATTTATTTTGATAGTATATTTCATTATTTTTATCTGCTTCAATAGTGTTTACCTTTTATGTGTTTAGGTATTCTAACATATTCATTTCCACACATTAATCACCAATTCTGATTATTATTTTATATTTTATAGTACTGTTTTCGATGCCAGAAGGATAATTCTATGTTAGTTTTAAATTTAATATACACAGTCAGTCACATTAATGTGACCACCACCTACTTTTGACGTCAACGTGAAATAACCAATCACAAAGGGCAGGTGGCAGCACATCGCAGTGGAGTGTATAGTTCCACTTAATATAAAAGAGTTACAAGGTGTATATTCTGTCACATTAATGTGACTGGACTGTGTATCTTGTTAAAATGTAAGATTATTTCTAAGCAAATTAATTATTTTCGACATTTTTAAAAGTAAATCTCAGTTCATTTGTAGCTCGCAAGGAGGTTTGCTGCAGAATATTTGGGATGCAGTGTACGAGTTTTTGGATCTGATCCGTTTGCGGTATGTATGTGGGGTAAGTACCATAATAAATATTTATCGATTAAAATCTACAGCCTTTTTCTCTGTTAAACTGTAATGTTTCTGTATTCGTAAAAAAATGCAATCTTGTTACTGAGTTCTTTGTTTAATTATAAATATTTTTTTAAAAAATAAATAACAAATTGAAAATCTTTATGTAATCAGCCTGACAATATAGAAACGTGTTAGTCAATGCTTCTATATGAAGTGTTCACCCTTTTCCACACCTCATCATTGCTATGTAATCCCTCTACCTGTTTGAACGGTGAGGATGGAACATCAGTAGGCCTCATGTATCTCTAAACTGCCCATCAACTAGTTACAAGGAGGGCAGTGCCCTCCGGAATAATTCTTAGGGATAACTGTCCGGCATTTGCTTGTAGTATGGGAGAAAGCCCGGAATGCGGAATCCGTATTGGTCGATGCGAAACGATTTTGCATTCATTGTCACAATCGCCATCGAATCTTCTCGTTATTCAAAGAAGGGACTACAACAATGCTGCTAACAGATTCAAATCGTAACTCTCCTGCATTCTAGTTGCACACGTTGCCACGAGTCGTATATGGTAATAATCTATATTGACCCTATTTGATTAACAGCCTTTTAACTATGGGCCTTTTAACCTAGGGGATAACTACCTCTAACTAGAATACCCATTTGACTTCTCAATACATTATGGTCTTACTTTAATTTCCCATTAATCTCATTACTATACTATGACCCTATTATAACTACTTACTAGGACATCCCCTAAAATATCTTTCCATAAATAGGTATTTACATAGACTGAAAACATTGTCTACCACAATGCCGCCAATAGATTTGAACCAAAGCTGTCCTCACCACTAGCTGCTTATGTTGCCTTTAGATCGCGAGTAGGACATGATAATAAGTCTATGATTACCGAACTTTTGCTACCAACCAGGCTTATACTAAGCTTTTTAGCCTATGGGGTAACTACCTCTAATTAGGATACCCATTAGACATCAGTACATTATGGCCTTACTTTAACTTACCATTATTCATATTAGTCTACTGTCACCCTACTTTAACTACTTATTATGGCCTACCTATAATTTATTTCCACAAATAGGTAATTAAATATTTAGCCTCAAACAGACTTAGCTTTAAATAAACAAAATACGTACATAAGGCTTTATGGCCGAATGACTGACGCTTTGAGCTATAGGTTTCGAGTCTGAGTGCTGGTGGTGCCATGAATGCTTGTAGTGGTTCGGAATCCACTTTAAACCGCAGGTCCCGGTCTCATGTGACCGTACAGCTTCATAGGTTTGGTTTGTCGCTCTACGTTCATCTTCTGCACACTTTAGGCTAAACAGACCAGGGACATACAATTTAAAGTGGATTCCGAGCCACTGACAAACATTCATGCCACCGCCAGGTTTCGAACCTGAAGCCCTGTGATACCAAAGGTCTGAGAGCTCGGCGTCATAGGAGTCCAATCAGACTTCTTACCCATATCATTCCCAAACTGTAAAAAGGCAACTCAACTCTAGGCGCAGTGATGTGGAGTGGTGTAGTAGCAGTAGTAGTAATACTATCAACTGCCTAAATTATAATTCGAGCTCTTTATTATAAAATAATCTTCACTTGTAAACTGATTCCTTATGACTAAATTTGCTTCAGGTACACCCCTTGTCACCACTCTTTACTTCTGGACCGTCGGACTGTGTTTCACTGTCATCGATGTGACCGGCAGACCGGCATTTCTCATGAAGTACAAGATGGAAGGTGATTATTCGGTAACAAATTTTTTAATTGAAAAATGTTTGAAAATTAACTTTTATACTTATTATCATTTTTAACAATTGCATTGTCTCAAGGTTATTGTGTACATAGAATTATTTCTACAAGAATTTAAAAATAAGTGATACCGGAATAGAACGGAATATAGAACGGAATCGGAATAGAAAACTTTTAATTTGCCGAATTCTTCATAAATATTGCATTGTTGTAGATATTATTAGTAGTAGTGTGGCTGGATATTATTACGTTGAGCAGATATTACCCAAAAGTAAGTGCCCCAAAAGTAAGACCATTTTTTTTTTTTTTTTTGAAAAACTCTTTATTTGTTCTTCTAAACTTATTTCATAACCTTTAAAGTAACCCCTCCAGACACAAGGCACTTATGCAAATATTTTTCGAATCCTCAATGCATGCTAAAAAGGCATTGGCAGGGATAGCCTTCAAAGCGCGCGTCGATTCACGTTTAATCTCTTCAATCGACTCAAAACTGTGTATCCCGGGGTGGTCTTTTAAGTTTAGGGAATAGCCAGAAGTCGCACGGTGCTAAATCGGGTGAATACAATGGTTGTGGAACGATGTGGGTTTCCTTTTGGCGAAAAGTCACGAAGAATCAGTGCGGTGTGAGCTGACGCATTATCGTGATGCAAAAACCAAAAGTTGGCTTTCCCTAAATGTAACCTCTTTTTCGAATAACATCACGCAAACGAAGCATAACACTCAAATAATATTCCTTGTTAACAGTTTGGCCCGGCGGAAGGAATTCATAATGCATCACACTATCACACTATGGTAATCGAAGAAAACAGTCTACATGACCTTGATTTTTGAGTGACTTTCGCGTGCTCTTGCTTCACCTTTGTCACGATATTCGCTCGATTGATAGGTTGTTTCCGGGGCGTGAGCATAAATTCAGGTCTCATCTCCAGTTATGATGCATTTCAACTTGTCCTGATAGCCAGAAAGCATTGTTTCACGCACTTCAACGCAACGATGTTTTCCAAAAATTCAGTATTTTCGGTACCAATCGAGATTGACGCGAAACGCCCAAAACCTCTTTTAAAATGGAATTGACCGATCCTTTTGAAATTCCAATAACATCAGCAAGATCTCAAATTGTAAATCGACGGTTTGCAAGCACCAAATCTTTAATTTTTGGACGTGAACTTCGTCGGTTGAGGTCGATGTTCGACCGGAGTGCTCTTCGTCTTCAACGCGCTCTATGCCTTCTAAACATTTCTTCCTGATATAGGAATGCTCTCCGAATGCCTTCTGAAACATTCTATACGTTTCCGCAAACAAAATCGAATGCGAATTATTTGCTCAATGAATTCAGACATTTCAAAAATCGCCGAAATCACTTTTAACGTCTCACAAAACCAAGTGCAACTCAAACACTCATGAATATTTTGACGTGAAATTTCACACAAATGTCAAGGACAGTGCCAACAACCTAAAAAAAAAAAAAATTGAAATTCCATATGGAAATTTAAATTGAAAATTGGTTTTTACTTTTTGGGCACAGCAGTAGTGTTAATAGTGAGATTAGATATTATTGCGTTGACTAGATATTACAATTAGTAGTGTGTTTAGATATTATTGCGCTAGATATTACATTGTAGTGTGTTTAGATATTATTGCGCTGCATTGATATTATTATTTGCGTTAGATAGTATTGACCGTAGATATTATTAATAATACTCGTATTAGATATTATTGCGCTGCGTAGACATTATTAATAATACTAGTATTAGATATTATTGCGTGGAGTAAAATAAATGTTTTCGGATAAATATACTCCAGGAATCTTTTAATTTGCCATATTCTCCATAAGTATCGCGTTGTTTTATTTCTAAACAATACATTTTTCGGTGTGTTAAAAAATCGATTATTGGTTAGATAGAAATCGACAAATCAAAATATATAAATGCCTACTATGTTCTTGCAGGTGTCCTACAAAGATGTCTGGAAGATTGCTAAGCAAGTTCTATTCAATCAAATGATACAGATCCCCATCTTTTATGCTTTATATCCCTTGATAGTTTGGAGAGGCAACGACTTGGGGAAAACTCTACCATCTGCAAGGAGTTTCATATCTGACCTTGGGTTTAGTGTAATTCTGGTAGAGGTTGTATTTTACTACACTCATAGGTTTGTATATATTTTTTTGTTTTACGTATCATTTGTATTTGTCTACTTAACTTTCCAATTTATGAAGCAAATTTTTATTGTGGATCTCTGTAACTAAACAAAGCTTGTTTTGTAAAATCAGTTCAATGTATTTGCACAGGGGTGGCCAAACCAAATGATCTGCAGGTCCATTTCGGAAATGCATCCTAACTCCGCAAGCCACACAAAAATTGGGTAGAGGTAAACGGGGTAGAGTTGTCAGCCCTATGCCCAACGCTCTACCGGTTCAGTTTAGCCTAATGTGTGCACAAGATGACCGTAGATCGACAAACCAAACCAAACCAGAGGTAGCCACCCCAAATGATCTTGCGTGCCACTTTGGAAAAGCATCATAACTCCGCGGGCCTCATATAAAATTATGTATTCCCATATTAGATTTAGACCCACTATAGAAGATTTTTTTGGAGTGAAAAAAATGAAACATAATGAGTTATTATTATTGTGTTTACTATTATTTTTACATGCAAACATATATAATATAATAATAATGTTACTAAACGCACTTTGTAATAAATATAGAACACTAAAAATGAAATATAAAAAAATATGTATACATAAACGAAAAAAAAAATGAAATCATTAAAAGATATTTTACTAGTGCGATATTTGTTTCTCTACTCATCATGAGATCGCAGAATATAATTTAATTATTCTGAGAAGTCATAACTGTAAACTCATAATAAAACGAGCAATATCTGTCCTATATTCGCAAGAATATTATATTAAAATCAAAGTTAATTTTTTCTCATAATCTCTACAGTTACTTTTTGAAGATATGGAAGCACAAATAATGTATTTTTTAATACTTTGGTTTCCCCTACTTTTGCCATTATAAAAAAAATATATAGTTTGAAAAATGTTATCAATCTTACCCCCGTTGGCCACCTTTGTATTTGCCGTTTAGTTTGTGAAGTACATAATAAAATTATAATTTAAACTCGAAGAAGATCGAAATGTAAATTTTGTCCATTTTATTTAATCTGCGTTTTGGAAGTCAATTGCCATTTTTTTAATTGTTGTATTATACCGGAAAACTTGTTTAGTCGTGATTTAGCATGGAATCCTCATAATGAGACACATTTTGCCCTAAAAATCAACACTGTAGTGTGCAGGTTAGGCAACCAGGCTGTAATTGAGTGGGTTGGGTTGAGATATTTGAGGTGCAGGGTGGTGAACTTATTGGCACACGACCAAACAAACACCACTCACATGCAATTAGAGACATACAGTATTCGACACATTTAAAGACATATTATTTTAGATTCGTGGACGGACTACACTTCTATGCCGAAAACCCGAAACTCGGATACGCGCAGGATGCGTGAAATATACTCTTCTCCGGGTGAGAATCTGTTGGACAACTGACCATTTTTCCTTAGGGTGGCGCTCTTGTCAGTGGTTGGAAGGAAGCATGATTACAGTTCTTCCAAATATTTTCCTCTCCGAGTTAGAATCTGTATGTCAACTAAAGCGCCGGAATGAGCTAAATAGAGCGTCACAGAGCCCAATCAAACATTTTCTCCCCACATCATTCCCAAACTGTAAAGGGGTAACTCTGCTCTAGGCACAGTGATGTGGTGTAGCGTAGTAGTAATAGTCATATTAGAGAGGGGTCTACGGTTTACCAGGCTTACCCAGGGCGCAGTAGTTTAAATAGTATATTTTCAGGCCTCTCGATCAACAATTAAAGTTAAAAATTTGAAAAAAAAATAATACAACATTTGTAGTTTTCAATTATAGTTGTGTATGCATTAATCATTAATACTGTATTTCCAGACTTATTTGATTAATAATTATTGTTGAAAATTTATATATATTAATTTATTATTAACAGGCTTCTCCATCAGTCGTTTTTGTACAAGCGCATACACAAAGATCACCACGAATGGACAGCTCCCATAGCAATCACTGCACTCTATTGCCATCCTGCAGAACATATAATGAGCAATTTTCTACTTGTGTTTCTACCGTTTATACTAGTTGGGAAGCCATTTAGTTGTTTTTTGGTGTGAACTTTGCATGGTCATAACGATGACTATGACTGTCCATTCGAGCTACAATTTCCCGATATTCTTTGCTCTACCAGAGCGTCATGATCTCCACCATTCCAAGTAAGTTGGGTAACATTATGAAATCATTTTTAATACTTGAGAAAGCTATTTAAATAATTATTGGTTAAACCTTCCCACAAACCATTGCGTAAAGCTTTCTGTGAGAATTTTCAAGATAAGCTAGAGGTGGATGGTTTGGCAAAGACTTGCGTTTACGGATGAAGCCACTTTTTCCCATTTCTGGAAAAGTGAATCACCATAATTTACGATTTTCCATGATTCTTCCAAAGATAAACGTTTTCTGCACCAAGTTGCGCTTTAAGAGGGGCCAAGTGCATTTAACAAGTTACGCTATCAAAGTGGCCAAAATCAGTTGAAGGAAGCGGTTCCTAGATTCATTCTGCATCAAGATGATGCGCCACCACATTGGCATAAAAACGTATATCAGTACCTGAACAATAGTCTACCCCATCGCTGAATTGACCTTTGCTGGATCTAACTATATTAAATTGATTTGTTGACCACGACGATCCCCAGATCTAACCCCCTTTGGATTTTTTTTTCCTGTGGGGTTTTGTAAAAAATAAAGTGTTCGTGCTTCCATTTCCCCAGGACTTACAGCAACTGATGCAGTGGATAACTGAAACACTCGAAACATTAACACAAGATATTCTATCACGAGTGTGGTAGGAACTAGAATATATTTTCCGTGTCATCTTTTTATCCCATTTAATATGAAAGACCCTGTAATTAATACATATATGGATTTTGACTCTTCATATACCTTTTCTATTTATTATTATATTATATATATATATATATTTTTAAACTTTAAATTTTGATGATACTTTACTACTTTATGATAGTAATAATTAGCAGAAAAACAAATGATTTGGTTCTTATAATATTAGCATTGCTAAATGATAACCGATCACTTTGCAAACTATTATACGCAAACTACTCGTACTCAGTACGCAAAATGAATCATTGTTTTCGTCAAATAGGGTAATCAAATCTGTACTCGGGTGATTCTGTACTTGTGTACTTTATATCTGAAATCTTTTCTTCAATCTGGAAACCTCATTTATAATAAATTTTAATACAAGCTTCAAAAATTTTAAAAATATCTTTTTTTTTTTATAGAGTCAACTATAACTATGGCTTTTTTGGATTCCTGGATATTTTCCATGGCACAGATTACTGTCTTTCAAAAAGAAAAAAGAAAAACATTATGACTAAATCATGCGAGACATGACATGCTAGAGATGACATCATTGTGTAAAAGTCCTATTGCATTAACTGTAACCAACAACAGCTCAAAAACATGTATTGAGACAATTATTGCTACCCTAATTTTTCTTTTAATTCGTTGTAAAACAATTAGTTAAACATTTTCTTAAAATCTTATTACATTTATAGATAATTGTTTTAGAAAAACAAAATTAAAAAAATTTATTGTAAGAAATACTTGAATGTATGAGAAAAAGATTTATTTCCTTCAAGCTATTTTTATTAAAAAAATACAAACGAATAAAATTTGAGAAAGTTATTTATTACTTGTACTTATTTTACATATGCATAAATACTGAAAAAAAAAAATTAACCACGCTGAAATTGTATCATTTATCATGCATTATTACTTATTTTAATTTCTAAAAAAAAAAAAAAAAATACGAATAGGAAATAATTAACTTAAATTATTTAACTCCTATTCGCTTGATTAATCTGCGAAAAATATTAAATAAAGCTATTAAATTGAAAAAAAATGAGTGTAAAAAATGCTTATTCAATTCCTTCTATTAGCTCACACTCTCCCTATGTATATCTTGTTCAAATTTTCAATCGTTCATGAAATACTTTTCATTCATCTACTCAAGTTTAAAAAAATATATTTGAACTTGTAGGGGTAGTGGATGACACTTGATGTTAATACAGTTTTTTTCAAATATTAATTCAGTAATTAAATTTAATTAATTAATTTTAGTTTTTTTTAGATTTAAGTTGCATGTATTTACCAATAGAAGACGCCAGATAAACTTAAAAAAAAATGAATGAAAATTATTTATAAATGACTTTCTGCAATAGAGTGAAAAAAAAAATAGAAATTGGCTTTAAAATTTTTTTTTATATATTACTTGTTTATATTTTAGGTTGGAAAGATCCTCCATTTTGTTTCGGATGAAAAAATGTAAATACAAATAAATGATTGGATATAGTTGAAAAAATAGCTAGTAGATGGCAGCACTGAAAATTCCATAGAAACTTATTAAAAAATCCATTGAGATGTTATGTGGGCAATTCGAATAAATTGTCGATATAAGAGTCAAAGATTTTGGTTTAAATTCTAAATAAAAAGATTCTCATATGCCATTTTTTCCCCTTCCTTCTCAAAATACTTAATTTACATTCATTACGAAAGTTTCATTTAACTTGCGCTGAAATAAATAAATAAAACCATTTGTTCCGTATTAAATTTCTTATTTTTTCCCCCAAAAGATCCATGGTTGACTTATACTGAATATACTTTATACTGAAGAAAAATTTAATTAGATTTTCCGTTTGGATGCATTAGTAATAGTGCATAAATATTTTGTGTGTTCATTAATTTGAAATTACTTAATAATAATTTTCTCTGTAGAAAAAATTCAGGGAGCCTGAATGGCCAAGTGGCTAGCGTTCTGGAGCTCTGTATCTTCGGTTTCGAGTCGCGGAGGTGTCATGGATGCTTGTAGTGGATCGGAATCCACTCAACGCCGTAAATCCCGGTCTAACATAATCGTAGAGCGTTGCGGGGGTACTGTTACTCCACACCTTATCTTCAAACTACACACACCTCCTGGGTAGTGCTAAGTGAGTAACGTCGGCGCAGCGGTTACCTTAAGGCAGGGATGGGCAAACTACGGCCCGCAGGAAAATTCTATCCTGCCCGCGGATAGAATTTTAATTTTTCCGCTCCGAGGCAAATTAAAAATATATTTATATATTATATATCCATGTCCTTTTCCACATTGTTCCACCTACTTTCTGTATTTTTGTTCAACAAAACATAAATTGACGGAAATAGCAAACACAGACAGCTTTTAATCGGTAAAGTATTAAAAGCGGAAGTTCTTTGTTAGTTATAGCTGTAGATTGGCGCTAACAAGCGTTATTTCTTTCTCGGGGAGCAGACATATGGGAATCCAATATAGGTGAATTAGACCTCACATGTGGCAGACTGCGCATTTCAAGCTCTAGCCAGCTGCCTTTTCTTTTGGCGCGAATTCTAATATTATTGATTGCACATGGAAAGATTGTGGACATATAGCATCATTGTGATTAGTGGTGAAATTATTAAAAGTATAGCGTAGCTAGTGCTTGTTTGAGTTATTCGTAAAATATTTCAACCCCAAAATGGTTACTAAAAAACGTAAAGTTGATTTAGAGTGCTGTGCTTTTAATGATGAATTTGAGTGCCATTTAAACAGAATTGGATATTTTTACTATGCCTTCAATGTAAATTGTGAAGCAGCGAGGTCAGATTTGCAGGTGGAATTAATTTGCAATCATCTCAAGCAGTTGCTTCTAAATATGCGAAATATCACGTCCAGAAAATCAGTGCTATGTTTGCTTCATCTTATATATGTGAACAAGTGTTTTCAACTATGTACCTTAGAAAGAATTTTTTCAGAAATAGATTAACAAATGAGCATTTAGCTTCTTTCCTTAGAATCAGTACATCTCACTTCGAACCTCAATATAAGGAACTTTTAAAAATTAAATCGCAATTTCATTCATCTCACTAGCATATTTAAATTGTAATACTTGTATACTGTTTTTAAAAATTTTAGAAAAATTTATCTTGGCCCTCCAAATTTTTTTTTTTTTTTTTTTTTTTTTTCGATTTTTGGCCGGCGGCCGAAAAAGTTTGCCCATCCCTGCCTTAAGGCATCAAAGACGATTTTCTATGTGTTTGCCAGCTGCATTAGAACCAAAAAAATTACTAAATCAAATGTTTCTGAAAATTTTATTATGGGTATTAGTTTGTTTAAAAACATTTTGTCAAGCTTTGATTAAGAATTAGTTATTGATTGGAGATCTTTGGAAGTGTTTAAGTAGTGAAATTGTAAGTTATTCAATTCGATAAATAATTTTAAATTACGCTGTTTTATTTATTTTTTTATTTTTATTTTCTTTATGAACATCAAGTCCTTTATGGTAATATTAAATCTGGAGATTTTTTTAATTAACGGGATTATTAAACTTCTGTGTTTTCCTAAATTGCAGTTTTTCTTTTAAGCAAAACCAAAGAATACAGAACTTGTGTATTGTTTTTGATTACGGATCAAATGAATAATTAAAATGAGAGAAAACTAAATTCCTCGCGTATATTATAATACATGCACATGGTTATTATGCACACCTAGGGATTCAAATATTTTTAGTATTATTCGGTATTTTGAGCCCTTTGTACAATTTTGTAATACCGGTATTCACATGTTTAAATACCGTTTTTTTTTTTTTGTATTTACTAGAAATTTAGATTTCTTATTCTTATTCAGAATTCTTATCTGAAAACGTGAAATTCTTATCTGTGAAAGCAAGGTTGCAGTTGTGGAGAAAGTGTGTAATATTTCGATATTTTTTTAATTAGTGAGTTTGTTAGTCACATTGTATTTGCATATCATACTTTAGAGTTCAAAATATTTTTCAGATTTGTTATATATATACTCATAAATAATGCCCCAAAATAATGAATAAGAATAAGTTTAAAGAACCATAAAAATCAATTGATATACTTCGGTGAAATTTTTTTTGTGATATTTACATTCTCTAATAAAACTGGCAAATAAAATAAAAAAAACACCTTCTTTTCTTTTCTAAAATTTCTACTACCGGTATTAAAACCGATATCCCGGTATTAAGATCTAAAAAATACCGAATACCGGTATTGAACTTTTGGTCCAACATTGCAATCCCTAAATACCCTATGATCAAAAACAATACTATGATCCATAAATCATATGATTCTAAAACAGGACAGACGCTGCATACAAACGATTAAATGCGCTTCACAGAAACAACCCCGACCATTCCCGCCAGACCATTCATGTCATTGATTGTTGATAGCAGAACAAACCAGACCCTTAGTTGAAGTTGTTGATGATTTGTGTTGATGCGAAGCAGCCGCTAGCTTTTATCTTGAGTTGGAGTCCTTTGAAGTTATGAGATAATACATTGAAAAACAAAGCAGGTGAAGACTAATAGGTGACTTGCCCAGATATATATATATATATATATGTATATAAAGAATTAAAAGAAAGAGACACATAAAGTTTTGAAGTAATCTAAACAAATCGAGGAAGGTTTTTATTTATTCATTTTTTATTCTTTCATTTATATTTAATATATAAACATATAAAAATAAATAAAAATAATTAAGTTGAAGTTCTTTTGTTTCGGTTCAATTTTTTTTTTTCGTTTTTTTTTTTTTTTTCTAAAAATGAAATTGACCAAACACAAAACACGGTGAAACATAACGGACAATAACTTGCAATACCCATTACGATGTGCAAACACCCAAATTGAGATAATTTTCAAAAGCTAAATCAAAGAGTTGAGGAACACATATCACACTAGTAAAATAAATATTTTTTAATGATTTCATTTTTTTTATTTCGTTTATATTTATATATTTTTTATATTTCATTTTTAGTGTTCTATATTTCTTTACATATACGTTTAATCTCATTATTATTAAATTATCTATGTTTACATGTAAGAATAATAGTTAACACGAAAATAATAACTCACCACGTTTCAATTTTTCACTCCAAAAAATGTCCATAGTGGGCCGCAAAATCATTTGAGTTGGCCACCCCTGGTATAGATGGATAATAGATTTTTGTAGATTTATATGTGAATTGTTTGTGGGGGTTTAACAAGATTGTGGAGACTTCAAGAAACGCCGCTTTATACTTGTGATTCGTATTTTTTTAAAGCACGGTTAATACAGCATACGAGGAGGAATGTCCGGGGCAGGAATGGCGGGGCAGGAATGTCCGGGGCATGAATGGTGGGGCAGGTGTGGCGGGGCATAATTGTCATGGATAGGAATGGCATGGACAGGAATGGTGGAGCATGAATGGCGGGACATGAATGGCATGGCCATGAATGGTGGGGCAGGTGTGGCGGGGCATAAATGTCATGGGCAGGAATGGCATGGGCATGAATGGCGGGGCATGAATGACAGGGGCATGAATGGTGTGGCAGGTGTGGCGGGGCATAAATGTCATGGACAGGAATGGCATGGGCATGAATGGTGGGATTATGGCATGATGACATTATTCTTAACATTATCCTGCAATATCTTCACATATTTGAAACTATCCATCGCAAATTCCATGCCAACTTTGTCCAACGCCAGAAACCAAACCATAAATCCGCCATCGCCCCCTCCTTACCTTTGCAGTGTCAATTCGCAATACATATTCTGCAATATATTGCGTCCTTTATAAATAATTAAAAAGTAGGAATAAATAAAAATTAGGAATTGACTTTTTATATTACTTGTTATTAAGCCTCTCCCTCAAATACTTAAGAAATCTATTTCTGTGGAAGAAGGGGAAAGGGTGTGGCGTAACGTCCCCCCTCCCACTTCCCAATGGTGCAATCAGAGAAATCTCGGCGCAATACATTCGCAGTGTCAGCAATGAGACATCATAAGTCAGGTGCTGGCATTTAAAAAAAAAAATTATTTTATTTTATTTTATTTTTTACCGTCACTTTTTTTTTTTACCCTCTCTCTCAAATAAGTAATCTCTTTCTATAGGAGGGAGGGAGGGAGAAAGCGTGTAGCGTAACATCACCCCATCCCTATCTTTGCAGTGTCAACATGCAGGTACTGACCTTTTAAAAAGAAAAGAAAAAAAAAATTATTGATATTCTACATGTTCGATATGCTATAATGTTATCTAATCGACAAATCCTGTTTTTTTTTTTTGTTCTAATGCAACTGGCAAAGACTTAGACAGTTGTCTTGGATGCCTTAAGGCAAGCGCTGCACCGACATTACTCACTTAGCACATCCCAGGAGGTGCGTGTAACTTGAAGATAAGCTACGCACGCGAAGTAGCAATACCCCCAACTCTTATCCTGTTAGACTGGGATCTACAACCACTCCAAACATCCATGGCGCCGCCGGGCTCGAACCCGAAACCTGTGGTACTGAGCGCCAGAGAGCTAGCCACTCATCATTTTTTTTCTAATGCAGCTGGCAAACACTTAGACAACTTGGCCTTGGATGCCTTAAGGCAAGCGTTGCACAGAACAGACGTTACTCACTTAGCTACCCAGGGGGCGCGTGTTAGAAGATAAGCTGGACACGGATCTACCCCACAACGCTTATGCAGTTAGACTGGGATCTACGGTTTAAGTGGATTCCGAACCACTCCAAACATCCATGGCGCCGCCATGACTCCGAAACCTGAACCCGAAACCTGTGGGCAGAGAGCCTTAAGAGTTGCTTACTCACTTAGCCACTCATCATATAAATACCCCCGAAATAATTTAAATAATAGTGATGACGAAGAGAAAAATATTTGAAGATTTAAATAATAGTGATGACTTCCAGCCGCAAGACGGCGCAATATATGTATTTTTAAACCTTTTTTTTTTTTTTTTTTTTTTTTTTCTTAATACCCTTTCGTTTCCTCAAATGATAAATCTTATCAGCGGCGGAAGAAAACGCACAAGAAAGAAAAAAAGACTTCAAAGGCCACTTAGATAACAGTCTTAAGAGAGTAAAGCGAAAAGTGCCATTTCATCCAATCCGTTTGGACAGTAAGCGAAAAAACTACTTTAAAAATGCTTCGTTCGAGATTGACAGTGTTTTGACACAGTTGTAGTTCTTCAGTTTATGCTACATAATTTTCGAAAGTGTCTTCAATTTGTGCTTCATTTATTTTTCATCAATAATGGTAGCAAATATAGTAAATGCTTAAATAACTAAATAATATTGGCAATGATGTGTTTAGATACATTAATTGTGAGTGACTTTTATTGAATTATAATATAAATTTACAATTCTGTGCAACAACTGTGCTTTATCATTTAATTGACTGACTTCGGTATCTGACAGCAACTGTGCTTTATTACTTTAATTGATTGTTTTCCGTATCTGATAACAACTGTGCTTTATTACTTTAATTGACTATTTTTGGTGTCTGACAACAACTGTGCTTTATTACTTTAATTGATTGTTTTCCGTATCTGACAACAGCTGTGCTTTATTAATTTAATCGACTGTTTTCGGTATCTGACAACAACTGCGCTTTATTACTGTAATCGACTGTTTTCGGTTCTGACAACAACTGCGCTTTATTACTTTAACTGACTGACTTCGGTATACTATATTTCGTGTTTACGCCGATATTGGCTATAGTTTTGGCGAATTATTTAAAAAAAGGAAATACTTTTATTTTGATGAAATGATATCGACGATGATAATATTGATGTAATGATCTTTTAAAGATGCTTATTAAAAATAATTTGTTGCAGTTTTAAATTACCGTTGTAGTTCTTTATTTTACTTGAATGATTTCGGCGTATTTTGTATGTATTTCCATTTCGTGTTCCGAGCATTTCCAATGGATATTGCCAATAGTTCGTAATTCGAATATTCTTAATATTCGTCAGTAGCTTGTAATTCGAACATTCGTCAGTAGTTCGTAATTCAAATATTCGTAATATTCGTTCAGAATTCGTAATTCGAATATTCGTAATACTCGCCAGTAGTTCTTAATTCGAATATTCGTAATAGTTCGTAATTGTTATTGATAACCACCCAAAAAGTTTGCCTTTGTATATTTGTTTGTTATGTAATATTAAGAATAATTGATTATTATTATTGTAATATATGTTGCTTTAATCAAATAATATTGACAATAGACTTAAAACATCAATATTTTCATCTATATATAAAATATTCTTATTAACATTGCTGTAAAGACTCAGGTAATTGTTGCATATTTGCAGCTTCTTTTTTAATTCAAAAACATTGCAAGATTTAAAATCTGTCAGTAGAAAAACTTATATTTTTTTTTTTATTTGGTACAATAGAAATGAGTTTAAACAAAATGAAAATATTTTTATTCGCTTTCTTATTCATTTTATTTTGCGATGCCGCCTTTGGCCGTGGGTGTTTTTCAAACCCTACGTGTTATTGTAGCACAACTGCTAAAAAAAGATACCAAAATCTTCTGCAAAAACGTCACCGATGTCAGATCCATTGCAAGTCTATTGACAAAATACCCTCGAGTGTATAGCCTAAGAATAATCGGACCAAATTTAACAGATTTTCCCAGCCAAGCATTTGCTGGACACATTATCAATGTTCTCGAAATTGAAGCTCCTCTTGATACAGTAGCAGATGATGCTTTGGATGGTATATTTCAACTGCGTATTGTTAATTTCGATGGAGGACAATTCACCACCATACCTGAAACGTTTCTAAACAGTTCATTGAGGACAGTACAGCTAGTACATGGATCATTGGACAGCATTGAGAATCAGCTACAGAACAATACGCAAATGACAGATGCTTTGCTGTATGGTAACAGAATCGCCAGTATTTCACCAGATGCCTTTCTTAATACAAAAGACCTCCAATACCTAAATCTATCCAACAATTTACTGACGGAAATGGATCCAGGACTCTTACAGCATGCTCAGAATTTGAAGAGTATAGATTTGTCAAATAATAACTTGTTTACCGTAGATGGATGTTTCGATTCATTAAACCCAAAGGTGAGTATGTTTATGTTATGCTGTTTTATAAATTTAATAAAACCTGATAAGTATCTCCTAGAGCAGGGGTGGCCAACTCACTGCCCGCCTTGAACATTTTCCAGCCTGTGAGAATAATCACACTTTTACAAAATATATTTAATTTACAATGGCCAAAGTAGTGAAAACCAAAGTATTAAAAAAATAAATTATTTGTGTATCCATATACTATTTAAAAATTAAGGAAAAACTTTTGCCGAAATGATGAGAAAAAATTAACTTTGATTTTAAAATAATATTCTTGAGAATATAGGGCGGTTGTTGCCTGTTTTATTTTTGAGTTTACAGTTATGAGTTTCGCGGAATAATTAAATTATATTCTGCGAATTCATGATACGCGCTCATCGATTTGCAAAAGCTGAGTGAAAGAGTGGAGAAACAAATATTGCACTAGTAAAATAAATATTTTTAATCATTTCATTTTTTTATTTCCTTTGTATTTTTTATATTTCATTTTTACTGTTATCTATTTCTTTACAATGTGCGTTTAGTATCCTTATTATTATATTATCTGTGTTAACGTGTAAGAATAATAGTAAACACAGTAATAATAATTCATTCTGTTTCCATTTTTCACTCCAAAAAAAAAATGTCTCTAGTGGGTTCTAAATCTAGTATGGGGATATATAATTTGATATGCGGCCCGCGGAGTTAGGATGCATTTCCAAAGTGGAATGCAAGATCGTTTGGGTTGACCGCCCCTGTCATACAGAGTTGTGTGTATGTGAACGCAGCATTTGGGCGCGAAATGCTCGTTCTCTACTGTCCTGATATATTGAAGATAAGATTCTTTACTGAGGAAGGAGCATTTAAAAATAAATGTAAAAAAAACTTGTTCAGTCATTATAATTAAAAAAATATAAAGGTATTATTGAAAATAAAATTAAAATTGTTTTAAGAAAGATAATTAAGAGGTTGCTGTAAGAAATTTTTTTTAATTTTTAATATATTATTTTACTGTTTGATTACATAGATTTTTATTTATAGTATTTATAGTTTTTATTTTTATTGAAGTAGAAAAATTATCAAAATTAGAATGGGTATGTCAACAATATTGCCTTGAAGAATAAATAGTTAGTCTTCCTTAGTAGTTTCTTTGATTGGTTGGTTAATTAATTAGTATAGTTAGTCTTCCTTGATAGTTTGATTTGATTAGTTAGTTAGTTAGTATAGTTAGTCTTCCTTAGTAGCTTTGGTTAGTTAGTTAGTATAAATAGTCTTCCTTAGTAGTTGCTTTGGTTGCAATATAAAAATATTGAAGAAAAGATTCTTTGCTGAGGAAGGAGCATTGAAAATTAAATGTAAAAGAACTTGTTCAGTCAGTACAATTAAAAAAAAAAAAAGAAAAGAAAAAAAAAAGTAAATAAAATTAAAATTATTCAAAAAAGATAAGTAAGAAGTTGTTGCAAGAAAAATTGTATTTTTAATTTTAAATTTAATATTTTACTGTGTGATTATATAGATTTTTATTTAAATTAGCGAATGATCGAAGTGGAAAAGTTATCTAAATTAGAATGGGTTTGTCAACAATATTGTTTAGAAGGATAAATTGTTTGTCTTCATTAGTTATTGCTGTGGTTAGTTAGTCATTATAAATAGTTAGTTTTCCTTAGTAGTTGCGTTTGTTAGTTAGTATAAATTTGTCTTCTTCAGTAGTTGCTTTGTTTAGTTAGTTAATATCAATTATTTGATTTTCTTAATAGTTGATTTGGTTAGTTAACTATAAAAAATTAGTCTTTCTTAGTTTGCTTTGGTTAGTTAGGTAGTATAAATTGTCTTCCTTAGTAATTGATTTGGTTAGTTAGTATAAATAGTTAGTCTTCCTTAGTAATAGATGAGTCAGTAACAAATAAAAAAATAAGAAGAGAATATTGAAAATTAAATAAAAATTATTTAAAGAAAAGATTAATTAAGAAGTTGCTGTAAGAAAATTGATGTCGTTGTTTTTCAATTTTCAATTTATTATTTTTACTGTGTGATTATATAGATTTTCATTTATATTAGCAAATGATCGTAGTAGAATAATTATCTAAATTATAATGGGTTTGTCAACAATATTACTTAGTAGGTTAATCTTCCTTAGTTGTTGCTGCGATTAGTTAGTCAATATAAATGGTTAGTTTTCCTTAATAGTTGTTTTGGTTAATTAGTTCATAAATAGTTAGTCTTTCTTAAGAGTTTGTTAGTTAATTAGTGCTAAATAGTTTATCTTCCTTAGTAGTTGCTTTGATCAAATAGTAGTAGTAAATATATATATATTCCTATATATATATTTATAGTAGATCAAATATTTATATACATATATATATATATATATATTTATTATATCATGCATATCTATTACTTTAATTAAGGGCTTAATTACAAATAGCTTAAAAAAAATCTTGAAAGCAAAATAAAAACATTCTTCAAAAAATATAATTTTTTATTATTTTTTATTTTTTTATTAATTATTTTTTATTATTTATCTGTGTTATGTTCAAAAATATTTCCATTAAAAAAAATTCAAAGTTTCATTTTCAATAAAATTCGATAAAAAATAGTTTTTTCAATAAAAAATAGAAATGAAAGGGACAATATTATGACAATCTTTTTAACGCTTGCTCTTTTTTTATGAAACATTATCGTTAACAGTCATTTTTTTTTCATACAGAACAAAGCAAAAAAAAAAAAAAAAAATCTAGTTACTTTCGTACGTGTTCCAATTTTAATTTTTAACATTTTGTGAATGTATAACTCAAATTTTTAAATATAATTAGTAGTTAATCTGTAGCGTATTTTATTAACAACGCGAATTTGTCAAAGTAATTCTAAAAAATGCTGCAAACTGTAACTCAATGAAGTTAAAGTTTTCTTTTGAAATAGTGGTTTACAGGAAAAAAAAAAAAAAAAAACGTATATTTTTAAAACATATTAATTTAGTTTCGTAAATTAGAAAAAAATTTTAAAAAAGGAATAGAAATAAAGAAAGTTTCTAATTGATGTAAAAATTAATCTTCTGAATTATGTTGTAAAAGATATTAAATTAATTATAATCATGCATATCAATTACAAAAGAGCTCTTTATAAACTTTTTATTGATAATACTGATTAACCTCTATTAGTATTTTTAAGTTATGAATAATTTTAAGCAATTTGTTTCCTTTTAATTGTTTTTCTTGGTGTCCACCTAAAAAAATCGGGAAGATTTTCCGAGAACGTTTCCTCGCCAAATACCGGTTTTAGCGCCAAAGAGCGATAAATAGTTCAAATGGAACAAGAAACAGAACGTGTTTCCCAATTGTTTATCAAAAATTTGAGCGGGAAATTGGCAACTAGAAGTGGAGGGGGGAGGGAGGTAATTGAGTCAGAGTTTAATATCTTCTAACATACCTTTCGTAATTACTTTTGTTTTTTAATTAATTTAATTAAATAATGTACATAAAATTACGTTGTACCGTTATATTTCTGACATTTTCCATCCTGTAGCTACTAGCATCTGCTAAGGAAAGTTATTTAATTCTAAAATATCTATCAATTTGTTATGTTCTCCTGCATGTTAAGAAAACGTATCAGATATTGGATTATTAATATTATTATTATTATTTAGTCTGTAATTATCAAATATATAACACACATTTAACATTTTAGTAAATTTGTTACTGAAAGCTAATTATTAGCAAAATAATTTTCATTTCGTTTTCCTTGTATTAAAATAAGAATTGTTTCATTTAATTATTGTTATTAATTAATTAAAACTAAATAAAGTAATTTTATTCTTCCAATATATATTTGTCAGTCATCTTTGTTTAAAAGCTATGCCAACTTTGTTTTGCCAGCCATCTTTGTTGTACTTAAATTTTTATTTATAATATTTATTTATTTTATTTGTTAATAATAATATTTATTCAATTAATACTAATTAATAATTATTCAATTATTAATATATAACAAAATTGTTATAATTAAAATATTAACACTGTTGTTGTTGTTCTAATGCAGCTAGCAACACAGAGACAGTTAATCTTTATGTCATAAGCAAAGGCTGCACCGTTGTTACTCATTTAGCACTACCCATGGGGTACGTGTAGCTTGAAGGTATGTTACAGACGCGAATAACGCGTCCGTAACGTATTTTACCTAACCTACCTCCGTACCCAGAACGATCTACGATCCTATTAGACCTACGATTAAAAGTGGATTCCGAACCACTACAAACATACTGTTACCGTCAGGACTCGAACCCGAAACCTGTGGTACCGAGCGCCAGAGCGCTAACCATCAGAACCCCAAAAATTTAAATCATTTCGAGGGAAAAAAAGTCGCAAAATACTAACACTAAATAATAATAATATTATTAATTATTGATTTCATTTAATTAATTTATAACAAGTAATATAAAAAAAAATTTTAAGTCAATTCCTACTTTTTTTTTTTCACTCTATTGCAGAAAGTCCCTTATAAATAATTTTCATTCATTTTTTTAAGTTTATCTGGCGCCATCTATTGGTAGATATATGCCACTTAAATCTAAAAAAACTAAAATGAATGAATTAAATTTAATGAATGACTTAATATTTGAGAAAACTGTATTAACATCAATGTCATCCACTACAAGTTCAAAAAAATGTATTTGAACTTGAGTGGATGAATAAGAAGTTTTTATGAACGATTGAAAATTTGATCAAGATATATATAGGGAGAGCGTGAGCTAATAGAAGGAATTGAAATAATTATTCAATTAATGAAACTTTTTTAATATTATTTTATGAGGAGCAAGTTATTATAATTTTTTTTTTCTCTATGTCTATTCTTAGATTTCGACTTCATCCACTTTTCACCTTTTTACAGGGCACTGAGGGGAGGGTAACGCCCTACACCCTACTTTTTGAGAAATGGTTAATGGACGGGAGGGGGAGATTGATTCGGAATGAGTCTGGTGATTTAAAACTGCAGTTAAAAGCGAAGCATGTTTTTTATTTATTTTCCTTAAAGAACAATATTAAAATTTTTTGTTCTTCTCTATAGAATATGTGTGGGGTTTTTTTAGCGATGTCAGAAAATTGAAAACTTAGATTTCTCATTATACATCAGTGACTCAGTTTTCCCTTTAAGATACAAACAGCCCACTGACAGCGGAAGGGTGACGGGATGTCTTTTCAGACGTTTTTCCCAGATAAGTATCCCTCATTTTCGATTCATTTTGAAGAAAAATTTTGGAAAACTTCCACAATTACTCATATTAAAAATGAAGAAACACACATTATCAAAATCACAATCGTAGTCTCCTTGTTTCTCAAAGCAGTACCTGTAAAGTACGCTTCTAGTGAATTTGAATATAAGTCCTCCTGTGTGCTATCTATCTAGTTTACCATGCTGCCTTTTATTATTCTTAACTGTACTTCCACCAATATGATTTCACATAAAAGGACAAGTCTCATTTCCTCTCGAACACTCATTTACTTGTTTACCACGAATATACATACATGATTCCTTTGACATGACATGATTCCTCCACGTGATTCCTTTTTATCAAAACACGAGATTAAGTCAGAAGAATTCACTGCACTCTCACAAAGATAGCTTACGAGTAGAAACGAGAATCATTATTTTAAAACTCGACATACTTTTATTTATGGATGGCCTGTGCTGACATCTACTAGCAATATTTCAAACAATTCAATCATTTTGATTATTATTATTATTTATTCGTTATTTATTTTTTATTGTAAGTATTCCTATTTGTTGATTTATAGTTGTTATTTAATTTATTATATTTATTATTTTATTTGTAAATATGATACTACCTTTATTCACTCCACAAAACCAATCGAAAAATTTTCCACTCTAATGATCATAAATGGGGGCCTGATGGCCGAGTGGCTAGCGCTCGGTACCACAGGTGTCGGGTTCAAATCCCGGCGTTGCCATGGGTGTTTGTAGTGGCTCAGAATCCACTTTAAACCGTAGGTCCCGGTCCTAATAGGGATCGTAGAGCGTTGCGGGGCATTGTTACTCCGCGTCCGTGGCTTATCTTCAAGTTACATGCGCCCCCTGGATAATGCAAAGTGAGTAATGTCGGTGCAGCTCTTATGGCATAAAAGATCACGGTCTGCCAGCTGCATTAGAGAAAAAAAAATTATCATAAATGGAAATATTTTCCTTATCAATTACTGAAAGATTTCGGTTATTTAGAATAATAATTAAATTTTTCACGATGCATTATTTGATTGCATACTTAAATGCTGTATATTTCCGATCCATATGTAAGCCGAGTATGCATTTTTCTTAAAAAATTTATCCATAGTTCTAATTCTGTGTATAAACCAAAATGAGAAGAAGAAAAAAAAAAGATTTTCTGTTTAAAGAGAAAGTTCTAGTGCGGAAAACATTGAAAATGATGATTTCACTCACTTGGAATGTCTGATGCTTCCAATTGAATTTGACGAACGAATTAATAAAAAAAAAAAAAAAAAAAAAAAAAATTACTTAAATTACCGTGCCACACAATTTTTCTGGCTGATTTCTCCCCCCCTTTTTTTTTTTCTTAAAGATTGCATTCGAACCACCTAAAAAGTAAGCTAAAAAATTAAGTAATTTTCCTTTTCAATTGTTAATCTTTATGGTATTCTATTTTTACTTGTAAGGTACATTTTGATAATTTTCCTTTAGCAGGGCTCAATCTTAGCTAACATAAAATTTTTCGTTTTGGTGACAAAGTAACAAGCCAACAATATTATAAATTTCGAAAATAAAACAACTCAATTTCATAAAACGAACTCAATTTTAAGAGAAATAATTATTTTTCATAAACTTAAATAAAAAGGTTCTATGGGTAGCGACATTTGGCGACTTATGTATGCTGTTTAGCGATATTTGGCGACTTATGTATGCTGTTAGCGATATTTGGCGATTTTTTCTATATGTAGCAAAATTTTGACTGTTAATAAAGTAGCTACTTTTTTGTCAGATTAGTTGATCTATTTATAAGTCGACCCTTGCAATTTAATTTTAGAAAAAGATTTAAAAATTCTCAGCTTATACACAAAAATATACGATAATTTCCATGAGTTATTTAATTTTTTTTTTTTTTTTTACAGGGAATAAGACTGTACGGCAACAACCTCACAAATATCGATAATGCGTTTCATCGGGGCATGTGGTCCATGAGATGGCTAGACATCGGAGGAAATCCGTATCTCAATGTGACTTTCTCCACATTCGCTGGCGTCATGCCTTATTTAACGACCTTGTTCCTCAATGACAACAACATACAGGAACTGGATTCGTATCTCTTAAAAAATTTCCGAAATATTTATAAACTCTGCATAAACGATAATCACATCTCTTCCATACCTAAATACTTTTTCAGCCCCACGCCTCATATGAGTGTTCTTGAAATTGCAAATAACAACCTGACTTCAGTAGAAGATTTATTTTCGTCAGACACACAACACACTGGAATTCGTACATTGAAGTCTATCAAGTTGAATGGTAATAAGATAAACTCCATTAAATTCGAGTCATCTGCTAAAAGTATTCTGTATTTAGATCTAAGCCAGAACCAGATCAACTCAGTGGTGGGAAATGACTTTGAAAATTTGACATCAGTAAGAAAATTAAACTTGTCACGAAACTCTCTGGTTACAATCGAGGCTGGGTCCTTCAAAGCCTTATCGAAACTTCAGTCGTTGGACCTGTCTTTTACCGGTATTAAGCAGTTAAATAAATCAGTTCAACAAGTCTTTCAATTAGAGGAGCTTATCATTGATTCTTCATCATTGACATCCATAGACGAAGATGACCTGATCGGTTTGGATAATTTGCAAGACCTTTCTGTAAAAAATAATAATTTAATCTCAGTTTATGGAGCTTTGCAGAAACTTTCCAATTTAACGTCACTTGATATCTCAGGAAATGACTTAGAAACATTGACTTCAGATTGTTTGCAATCAAATGAAAAATATTTGGGAAATTTGAAAGAGATTTGGATGGCAAGTGAGTCACTTTTATTTTACTGTTTACAATAATCTAGTATTTTTACTAATGTAGATTATTAAATTACTTCTCTTTTTTAATGTCGATAAAATTCTCAAGAAATTTCTATCTGGAAAATATCTATTACTTCCAGTTTTTATCATATGAATTACTCGTGTTGTTGTTGTTTCTTATTCCGATTGGTGGACAGCAACATTTAGACCAAGTCCATTAACCCGTTTGTACTTAGACTGACGAGTCATGATAAAGTGTAACGTCTCGGCCTATACTAGAACTATAACGGCTCCGAGAAGAGGGCCACTTCCAGGTTCATGGGAACACTTTAATTTTTATTTACAAGCACTATATACATATGTATACAACTATATACATACACTGAAGTGACAAAAGTCATGGGATACCTCTTAATATCGTGTCGGCCCTCCTTTCGCCCGGCGAAGTGCAGCAACTCGACGTGGCATGGACTCAACAAGTCGTTGGAAGCTCTTCTGCAGGAATATTGAGCCATGCTGTCTCGATAGACGTCCATAATTGTGAAAGCGTTGATGGTGCAGGATTTTGGGCACGAACAGACCTCTCGATGATGTCCCATAAATGCTCGATGGGATTCATGTCGGGCGATCTAGGTGGCCAGATCATTCGTTGGAATTGTCCAGAATGTTCATGGCGCATTGTCATCCATAAAAATCCCATCGTTGTTTGGGTACATGAAGTCCATGAATGGCTGCAAGTGATCTCCAAGTAGCTGAACATAGGCATTTCCAGTCAATGTTCGGTCCAGTCGCACCAGAGGACCAAGTCCATGCCTTGAAAAAACAGCCCACACCATTACGGAGCCACCACCAGCTTGAACAGTGCCTTACTGACAGTTTGGGTCCATGGCTTCGTGGGGTCTGCACCACACTCGAACCCTACCATCAGCTCTTACCAACTGAAATCGTGACTCATCGGACCAGGCCACGGTTTTCCATTCATCTAGGGACCAACCGATATGCTCACGTGCCCACGAGAATCGCTGCAAGCGATGTCGTTCTGTCAGTAAAGGCACTCGAGTCGGTCTTCTGCTGGAATAGCCCAAGAAAGCCAAATTTCTCCGCACAGTTCTAACAGACAAGTCCCTTGTACGTCCCAGCATTGATTTCTGCGGTTATTTGACGCAGTGTTGCTTGTCTGTTAGAATTTACGACTCTTTGCAGACGTCGCCGGTCTCTGTCGTTAAGTGCAGGCGGTCGACCACTGCGCTGTCCATGGTGGGATGTTATGCCTGAAATTTCATACACTCGGCGCACTCTTGACACAGTGGATCTGGGAATGTTGAATTCCCTAACGATTTCCGAAATGGCATGACCCATGCGTCTAGCTCCAACTAACATTCCGCGTTCAGTTAATTCCCGTCGTGCGGTCACCATCACGTCAAAACCTCTTCACATGAATAACTTGAACAGAAATGAAAGCTCTGCGAAAGCACTGCGCATTTATACCTGTTCTACGCGATGCTACTGCCATCTGAAAATTTGCATATTGCTATCCCATGACTTTTGTCACTTCAGTGTATACATGTAAATACAAAAAATGAAAATTAAGGTTATAAATTAGATACACAAGTGCAGTTCACTCCAAGTTCGGAGATATTCTCAGAGTTCTCGCGTCTACGACGATTATAAACACCTTGTCTGCGGCAAACCTTAACTATCACACAATGTAATTCCCGAAACCACAAGAGGCCCACTTTGGAAACAAGCGGAAAACTCCGGCTTATTCAGTTACTTTAGAGAAAAAAATAAAACAACACTTTTGGTCGACTCGTCGCAGAACTCTCCCCTTCTTCACCAAAAATCTTCTTTTAAGAAAATCCGTCAAGAGGGGGTCAGTTTTCCTCACTTCTCATTGAGTAGACATTTCTCAGCTCGTGGTCTATCACCCATCACGATGGAACAATAGTATATCTTATTCAATCTGTGAAGATCACACATACATTCGCTAATTTTATGAGTCGCATTATACATGATATCAAATATCTCAGCTCGTGGTCTATCACCCATCACGATGGAACAATAGTATATCTTATTCAATCTGTGAAGATCCCACATACATTCGCTAATTTTATGAGTCTCATTATACATGATATCAAATATCTGCTATCAGATTTGAGTGGCAGGTTATTTCTCATGAGAAAAAAATGTTACAAAGGTAAAAAAAAAAAAATGCAGTTTCTTTTGTCTTTGACCTTTCTACTCAAAGACTTGCGGCATCCTAAGGGAAAAGCCTAAATTTACCTCACCCTTTATATCTCGACCACTGGGTACACATTTTAGTCATCATTTACGACATGCATGGGCTACAGTGGGGCTAGTTTAACCTGGACTCACACGGGAATATTACGCGCGTGATTTTATTCATCTGAAGTTCTGAAAATAAGGTTGAATAATTAAGGTCCATCATGACAGAAGGGACTTTGATGTGCTAATTTTTTGCCTGTATTTTTAACAATTCAATTTGTAGTTATTGAAATAAAATGAGTTACATGCAGTCAAGTTTTATGATATTTTCGAATGTATAAAACATGACCTCGCTCATATTTTAAACCATAAAGTTTAGACATTTTTTTACGTCAAAGGAAACGCATATCATAACTTTATCTTTTTGTTGGCACATCAGAAGTTGAGAATTATCATAAGAGTGATTTTATTGTTTATTTATTTTGAATTCGTAGAATTTTTCGATTATTTGGATAAATTTCAACGACTTTTACTAATGCACTTCACTTGAGCAGTGTAGATTAGATAAAGTCTTACTGTCATCAGTGAAATAAATACAGTGACCACACCTTTCAAGTTTTCGCTTATTTCATATTTCTTTTTGTAGTTATTTTAAAAGTTTTGCTCTTTATCATCACTAGAAAGGCAAAGATGCAGCAGATTTACGTTGACTAGGGAGAACCCAGGAGAGGCTTCTCTACAATATTACTACTACTACTACGTCAACCACATCACTGTGCCTACCTCCTACCATCCACATCACTGTGCCTACCCCTACCCTCCACATCACTGTGCCTACCCCCTACCTCCACATCACTGTGCGAGTTGGGGAATGATATGACTCCTTCACAGTTTGGGAATGATGTGAATGAATTTTTATAAATGAATATATTTGCTAAACTGCGCCTACAACCTGCAACCACAATTTTGAATGAACATCTCCAAGGATGATGTCTAATAGTTAAGACCTTCCTTTATTTCTTCTAGAGCCAAACGAAAGAATACTCCGATCTACTGATGTAATGTACCAATCACCTGTATAGATATTACTACTACTACTACTACTACTCCACCACACCACACCACACCGCCTAGAGCTGAGTTACCCCTATACACTTTGGGATATGTGGGGAGAAATCTGACTGGGCTGTGTGATGCTCTACAGTCAGCGGGAGACGCTCTGCAAAGCGGGAAGATACGGCTTAAAGTGGATTCCGAACCACTACAAACATTCATGGCACCTCCGAGACTCGAACCCAAAGCCTGTGGTACTGCACACTAGAGCGCTAGCCCTCGGCCCCACTATATATATATATATAATATATTTCTTTAGACTCTTATGGATTAAAAAATGCAAGAGAAAATATCAGGAAAACGTCACATATCACATAAAGAATGTAATGTAAAATGTTATTACGATTACAACAAGCTATGTCAAGTTATTTGCTAATTTTTTTTTTTAAATCATCTTTTGCCTACAGTTGTTCAGCAATAAAAATACCTTCTTTTAATTCACGTAAATTAAAAATAATCCTTTATAATGAAAGACATCGTGTCAAATGCTTGTAAAAAAAACATGAAGTTGTCGTAGATGGACTGCTGTCAAATGTATGATATTACGAGTGAACTCGTGTTTGCCTTAGAATACTAGGTACTCAAAATTCTCATTTTAGTCTAGATTAAAAACTTAATTTTTGCACCTCGTGGTTTTCCAAGAAGTAACAAAAATGAAATATCAATATACTCGGGATTAACCGTTTAGGGATTAATGATCTATGCAGATTCATGAAACAAAGCAATGTTATTACGTAGAACAAAATATGTAGTTATTTCTTATTTCACTTGGTCCACAGCAACATCTAGACCAAATCCATGAACCGGTGGTCGATTCTTTTAGTCCTTGATCTTGCTGCACAAAGACATGGAACATCCAAAAATGTCTGACTTTACCCCCACCCGGTTATACCCCCCAGACACTGGGTACTCATTTTAGTCGCCTTTTACTACATGCGTGGGCTGGCTACAGTGGGTCTATTCTAACCCAGACCCACACGGGAAAATATATATTATTCATGAAATATTATTTCTGCTAACATTTGTTTCTAAAGCAGTTGGCAGTATAGAAAGTTAACTTTTATGCCATATGCTAGGGCTGCACTGCTGTTAGTCATTTAGGGGGCACGTGTAGCTTGAAGATATGCTACGGACGCGAAGTGACACTACACCCGCAACGCTCTATGATCCTATTAAACCGGGACATACGGTTAAAAATGGATTCCAAACCACTGCAAACATCCATAGCACTGCCGGAACTCGAACCCGAAACTTGGGGCACCTAGCGCTAGAGCGCAAGACACTCGGCCATTCAGGCCTTTTATGCTAACATAAGACGAGAATTTTAATTTTCAATACCGAGGTATTTTTTATTGTACCCATTTCTACTTCAAATTTGAATTTTTTTTTTTTTTTTTTTTTTTTTTTTGGCAAAAAAAATTTAATACAAAAATCTGAAAGTAGTAAATGTATATTTCATCAAAGATACAGCTATCATTTATATCAAATAATTTATTAATTTTTTTTCCCATTAGATAATCCATGGACGTGCGATTGCCGACTGTCTTGGCTACTAGATAGGCGCAAAAGTGGTGGATTAAATTTGGAAGATGATCCAATCTGTCATACGCCATCCTATCTGCAGGACAAAAAAGCAATCCAATCCTTGAATCTGACCGATTTACAGTTTTGGAAGGAAGATTGTCCCCAGTTTTGCCAATGCGTGTGCATTATTGATGGCGAAAATGCATATACAGTTATAAATTGCACCGATAAAAGTCTAGATAACATTCCAGATCACTTCCCAAACAACGCCAAAGAGATTAATTTACAGGACAATAATATAACATCTTTCAGTGAAATAGGATCTATGTCATTGGTGAACCTCCAAATTCTAAAAATGGCAGGAAATAACATGTCAAGATTTACTTCGGAAGAGGGTAATATATCCTCACATTTGTCCTTGATATCCTTATCCAGGAATCCGTGGATATGCGATTGTGAAGCCTGGAGCTTTAGAGAGTGGTTGATCCAACATAATAATTCTGTAAGTTTCTTTGACTTTTGTTTTTAGTCTTAGGGAGGGAATATTGAATAATTTATTAATTTAGAAAAGTATTTTTAATTAGAATTATATGTTTTATTTTTTGTAATATTTATTTTTCCAAAAAAAAAAAAAAAAAAAAAAAAAAAACTAAATTTCAATTTCAAAAACCCAATTTCTTATATTATAATTTGTATTTACTCCTATTTTCAAAATAATAATTCTTATAAGCTAGATTAGCCATATTTCTTGGCGAAATAAAAAAGGTAAGCAATAATGTGAGAAATTGCAATTTTTAATACGTTTTTATTAGTTTCACCTGTCTGTTTGTTTGTAACTGACTCTTTGGGCTCGATTTTTGCCCTACTTTAAGCGATCAGATTTAATTTAAACGTTGCAGACTTATCAAGGACACTAAAATATTTTGATAAGTTTATTATCTCATCATGATGAGGATCGCCAGGATGAGCGATTTTTATTTTAACTTATGAAGAGCAATTTAACCCATGTAGAATGAAAGTACCTAAGACATTCAAACCTACGTGGGACATTGGCACAACGGATAACGCGCCTGACTGCGGATCAGGATATTCCCTTGTCCTAATCCTGGCTGGCTCGACATATTCGCATTTAGCCTCTGTTTTACTCACAATTAGATTATTGTAAGAACTATTGTTGCACTCCTCCGTACCGGGACCTCATTTAAATATTATAGTTTAATAACACTAAAAACACGCTTTTAGAGTTAATCAAACTAAAGTAAAAATAATTTTTAACGTAAGAATAAAATGACTGACGAGAAAATGAATGTCACTGTTCTAAAAGCGTGGGGTGCTTTGTATGACATTTTTAAACTAACTCTGCATTTCGAATGAAACTAGCGAAAAATTATAACGATTGATATCGAGCACCCCGCGCTTTTAGAACCGTAATTTTATTCTTATGTTAGCAATTATTTTTTACTTTTTAGTTTGATTAACTCTAATAGCGTGTTTTTTAGTTTTTTAAAACTATAATATTTAATTAGTATTAAATTTCTTATAAAATTTATGTTTATATTATCTCTTTTTTCTGTTCAAGGTCATTGATATAGAGGAAGTTCGATGTAGTTTGGATGGAAAGTTGTCGAACAGAGTTATAATTCAACTTAACAAAGCAGAAATGTGTCCAAATTTTACAAATTTAGTGAAAATAGTCAGCATTGCAGGTACAGATATTTTTATAGATTGGCTTTTTGTTTTGAAAACTAATGCACAAATATTCTAGTTCTTTTATATCTGTTCAATGACAAAGTATAATGTGCAGGTTCAGCAACCAGATTATAACTGAGTGTTGTTCGGTTGAGATACTAGAGACAAAGGTTAGAAAACTCACAGCTTTATTGATACACGCATAAGCACCACACACATAATATTAGAGACATGCAATATCTAACACATTTAAAGACAGATAATTAGAGATTCGTGGAAGAACTCCAATTCTGAGTCGAAAACCCGAAATTCTGCTTCTCGTAGAAGACGCAAAATATACTTCCTTTCTGGGTGAGAGTCGGTAAGCCAACCGACCGCTTTTCCTGATCAGAGGCGCTTCTGCAAGAACGTAGGAGGAAGCACGGTTACGTCAGTATTTTTATATTGTTAATGTTATAATGTACTTTGACCTGATACCATAAAGAAGATACAACATAAAACAGATTTCCAAAGTATTCCATCCCGCCCTATCTCGATCCCGACACAAGGGCTTAATATATGGGCATTTTTATCATGCCCATACAAGGTATGTAAATTTTTAGTTCGAATGATGCACTGATTCGAATTAAACGTTCAAATGGCTTGTCGTGTTTCTAACAAGCATCCTAAGGTCGGAAATCACATGCGTTATTCAGGTTTCTCCAACCCCGCATGATCGCACTATAGAAAAGCACATATATTTTTAGCAATACGCCAATTTGATGGGATTTGAATGGACATTCTATTATGGTTATTTTTAATTTCTATTTCGATTAAAAGAAAAATATCGCAGTTTATTTTACAAATTAAATAAAATAGGCGTCAAACTAATTTTCTTTAAGATACATTTCCACCTAACTAGAATTCCAATTAGCTAGCGGTTTACGATGCGAGATTTTGGTATCCGGTGGAAACCACCCTTTAAACTGTTAATGAACAACTTTTATTCCACTCGGTGAAGAAAATATAAGATGCGAAGTATAATATTGAGATAAATAATAAATGAAAAGCCAGAAAGATATATACGAAAATACGTTGTTACAGTCATCAGCTAGTCTTCTTTTTTCAGAAAGCAGTGACTGTAACTGTTGCCACTAACATATTCTAACCTGAACTCGCTCTCTTGCACATTACACTCTAGGTGCGCCCGTTATCACTAACCCATGAATTTTATATTTGTGCGTAAATTAATGCACAACTTATGCCTTATATGTTGCAAATCTTTAATTTAGTTAATTTTCTAATTTTTCAGCCTCTATAATACTGTTTTTACTTGTTTGCTTGGTCTTCTGCGTCTGTCGGAGAACACTGGCTGCCTTGTGTTATTCTTACGGGTGCGGATGCCTCAAAAAGAATGAACGACACGATTATTCTTTTGATGCCTTTCTCTTGTACGCCAATGAAAACGAAGATTTCGCTTTAAGTAACATTGTTGAAAGTAAGCATGACTGTTGCAATGAGAAATTGTTTATTCTTACTGTCATTAATTGATTATTATTTAAGGCGTTTATTAATTTTTGCACAAACTAGCTTTATTCAGGAACGTAAGATGTCTACAAATCAACACAATATTAATGCTACTCCGTGGTATTTTTGGAAAAGTATACGGTATTAATTAAAGAAACATTTCTACTTTTGGAAAAGTCAACATTAATTAGATGTGTCTACATTTGAAAAAAAAAGTATATGTTATTAATTAAACAAACGTGTCTACATTTGCAAAAGTCTATTCTATTAATTAAATAAACGTTTCTACTTTTGGAAAACGTTTTACAGTGAATATAAAATGTCTACAAGTAGACATAACATTATAGAACACAATATTAATGCTATTAGCCGTGGTATTTTTGGAAAAAGTATACGTTATACGCCGTGGTATTACCTCAACAACTAGTTGTTAACGCAACTGATGCAATGTGGTTGATTTAATGTTGTTGATGTAATTTTAGCAACTGTAGCCATAATTCATAGCCTTAATGTTTTAATGCTGCCGATGTTCACTTAGCACACCTTGGATTTGACAAGAACAATTAACCTCCAAATTTTTTTTATCCTCCCCTCAAATTCTCCACCAACTTATCAAAAAAAAAAAAAGGTTTCATTTAGATAATCACAGGTGACAATGACAAAAGCAGATAGCGTCCATCCTGTTGGTAGAGGACAATGTCCATCAAACCCTAGTATACTGATTGTGACTCAACATATTGTTGCAACATAAGGTAAATTTCTTCACTGATAGCTTTTCCTACAAACGTGAAAGATCCGTAGAAATCTAATTTTTGGATTTACTTTGGGTGTGCCTCTTTCAGATTGTTGTGGTTGTACTTCTGACTAAATTCTACAATTGGTAGTTTCATTGCTGAACAGTATATTCTTCAATAACCTTTCATTTTCTCCAGTTATCAGTAAATCGTGTGATAACTGGAGAAAATGAGAGTTTATTATACATAGAGGCTATTGAATCTTCAGCAGTTTCGTATAAAGTGATAGAAATGTTTATTTAATTAATAACATAGATTTTTCCAAAACGTAAACACCTTCACTTAATTAATAATGTTTACTTTTGTAAACGTAGACACATTTGTTCAATTAATAACACAGACTTTTCCAAAAGAGTAAACGTTGTTCAATTAATAACATCGACTTTTCCAAAAGTAGAAATATTTGTTTAATTAAAAACATAGAATTTTTAAAAGTAGGAACGTTCGTTTAATTAATAACATAGACTTTTTCTAAACGTAGAATAAGGAACACAGAGCCCCACGCTAAATTTTCGCGTGGATAAATCAGGCTATTCATTTCTTTTGCAATATTTGCACACCATATGGTGTTATTCGAAGTCTGCTTATATGTTCTCAACTTGTACGTTTTTTGAATTTATTTTACATTTTAAATAATTTATCTATCAAAGGCTATATTTTTTTTAATTTTCGAGTTAAATAAGCCTATAGCTAATCTACAAACATGAACGGTTATTCTCTCTACTATTGAAATAATTTAAATGCTTAAAAATGGATATTAACTGTGTATAAAATTATAGAAGTAATCCATATAAGTGTGGAAAAAATCTGGAATGAAATAATTAATGGAAGTAGAATTTTTAAAATAAGAAAACAGAAATAACTGCAACTGTGCCAAAACTCACAAGATCAATTTTTATCATAATAAAAGTGTCATCGTTAAAAAAAAAAATTACTTATATGAAAAACAGAGTTAAATGTTTATTAAGAACTTTCTGGCAAAGAGAGAAGATGATAACCACATGAAAATAAGAGAACAAGAGAGAGAGTAGATTCCTTAAAAAATTCTTCTCTCCCCTTTCTATTGAATTTTATAAGACATTAAAATTTTCATAAATCTTAAAAAGATGACAAAATACCCCAAGAAATATTAACATATAATTGCCTATTAAATAGATTAAATAGCACTATTTAGTGGGTTGGCAAGAAAATACGTTCGGTTTTTTACCATGTACATAAAAACATTGATTTTTGTGATTGGTGAAAACATTGATTTTTTGACAATTCAAGCTATTTATTTATATAAAAACTAATAGAGAATGTAAATACCATCGACTCGTAAAATAATTACATTCAAATAATAAAAGGAGACTCCCATTATTAATTTCACAAATGAAAATTTATTTTTTTTTGAACAATTAGGTCTGGAAAGCCGTTTGCGCGGAATCAAACTCTTCATTCCTACAAGGCAGGTCTTTTTAACATCATCTCCAGTCAACATCCAGTCTTCATTGAGTGACTGTTGCAAAGTCATAGTGCTTTTCTCAAGGTAAGACATTATATTCTTTATTTGCTTGGCGGTTTTCGACACTCTATTCTTATTTGCTTGTAGGTTTTCGACAGTATATCCTTTTATTTGCATGGCGGTTTTCGACACTCTATTCCTTATTTGCTTGTTGGTTTTCGACGGTATATTCTTTTATTTGCTTGTTGGTTTTCGACAGTATATTCTTTATTTGCTTGTTGGTTTTCGACAGTATATTCTTTATTTGCATGGCTGTTTTCGACACTCTATTCTTTATTTGCTTGTTGGTTTTCGACAGTATATTATTTATTTGCTTGTAGGTTTTCGGCAGTATATTCTTTATTTGCATGGCGGTTTTCGACACTCTATTCCTTATTTGTTTGTTGGTTTTCGACAGTATATTCTTTTTATTTGCTTGTTGATTTTCGACAGTATATTCTTTATTTGCATGGCGGTTTTCGACACTCTATTCCTTATTTGCTTGTTGGTTTTCGACAGTATATTCTTTATTTGCATGGCGGTTTTCGACACTCTATTCCTTACTTGCTTGTAGGTTTTCGACGGTATATTCTTTATTTGCATGGCGGTTTTCGACACTCTATTCCTTATTTGCTTGTTGGTTTTCGACAGTATTCTTTATTTGCTTGTTGGTTTTCGACAGCATATTCTTTTATTTGCATGGCGGTTTTTCGACACTCTATTCCTTATTTGCTTGTAGGTTTTCGACAGTATATTCTTTATTTGCATGGCGGTTTTCGACACTTTATTCCTTATTTGCTTGTTGGTTTTCGACAGTATATTCTTTATTTGCTTGTTGGTTTTCGACAGTATATTCTTTATTTGCTTGTTGGTTTTCGACAGTATATTCTTTATTTGCATGGCGGTTTTCGACACTCTATTCCTTACTTGCTTGTAGGTTTTCGACATTATATTTTTATTTGCTTGGCAGTTTTCGACACTCTATTCCTTATTTGCTTGTAGGTTTTCGACAGTATATTCTTTTATTTGCTTGGCGGTTTTCGACACTCTATTCTCTACTTGCTTGTGTTTTGACAGTATATTCTTATTTGCATGGCGGTTTTCGACACTCTATTCCTTATTTGCTTTTGGTTTTCGACAGTATATTCTTTATTTGCTTGTTGGTTTTCGACAGTATATTCTTTTTATTTGCATGGTTTCGGACACTCT